>JAFLHD010017947.1:0-12109 GCA_018856295.1 Blastosporella zonata
GCAACCATGGAGCTTAGAGTCATGTCATCCTGCAGACAATAATACAACATGCAATCATAAATATTTGATTTGCACTAGATGAGGTCATCATTGGCAATACCTGCAGGTGACCTGTAACCTGCACAGTGTGGGCACAGGTGTAGTGCAGGTTGCCAAATGCCACACCTGCACCTGTACCTGCTCTACCTGTACCTGTAATACCACAGGTTGAGCAGAACCTGTGCTACACCCTAGGAATCTCTGGTGAATGTCATCCAAGATTAGTGTGGTACAGTCAGAGACAAACAAAGTCAACAATTTTAATTTCTCACAAACTACTCATAAAACTTCTTCCAAACTTCAGGATCATGATCAGCTTAATGAAAGGAGTTGAAAAACACATCTCCAAAGTTTTTCCTGTAAGTTTTTGAGGGACATTAATTTTTTTTGCATTTTCATAACATGTTTCATTGACCAGATACATAGATATTCTGTTCTAATTTGTCAAAATTGCCTCCAGGTGCATCAAGGCACCCTGCAAGATTGTTCAATGGCCCTTGAACTTTTGCACAGCCCATGCAGCTGCTTTTGGTGACAACCCAATTTAGTATGCATGTAAGAATTGCCAAGAATGGTTACAAAATCTTCAAATGACATCTGTAGGACATGTGTTGAGTGCATCCATTGCAGCTTGCTTTGCAGAATTAAAGGATGTCCTGGGAACTTGCCGGTATCTGTACTTTGCCCACCCCCAATACTACTGATTTGTTTGTTAACATGTACAGATTGAAAATTGAGAGATTGTTGAGATCATACCATTTCTATGGGATTTAGTTCACAATGAAACTTTGGCAGGAAGATACATGCCCAGCTTCATGAATTAGAGTCTCGAGCATGGAAACTTGGTGTGCAAAGTCATCTTGCTGACTGAGAAGGCATGCCATACAGCAATTGGTGTTGTCCCATGGGTGAGCACTTGGCCTTCAATCCAGAGACATTGAAGCCACGCTCCTCGAGAGTCTGTTAGAGTTCTTTAGCTTTTGCAGTCTCTGTACACATTTTCTAGACTTGTCCACAAAAGCATGGGTTTGAATTGGTGTTTGGAATGACAGTGTCTTTCTGCAGACACTGTTTTCCACCATTACTCTTATTCATCTCAAATGCTTTGAGTGCATTGAATGGAAGAGCTACATGCGCAGATGATTGATCAAATATGAACAGAGCTTGGCATCCTGGATGTGCTTCTTGGAATGTAGGAATTGCTTGATTTTTGACTTGATCAAGCAGCTGAGCACCGTTCCAGTAGGGGTCACCATTTGTCCCTGGATAGATTACTTTGCGTGCTTCACAAAATATTTTGCCATCCTAATTTCTGACAACCAGTTGCCCATTGCCTTCCTTAATGAAATCAGATACATGAATAAGTCTTCCTTTCCCTTTCTTGCATAGAACCTGTTGATCTTTGCATAACTTGTATAGAATAAATCAATACATCAATAAAGTAATCAAGCCAAGTCTCACCATAGTGAATTTAAAAAGTCATACTGCTGGAAACAGCTCTCGTCCTGCCATTCAGCAATTATCTCGTGCTCCCCATCTTGAAGCTGTGGTTCCATCCTCTTCAACTCTGCCCCCTCATACCTGGCCATACGTTGCTCAAATTCCTTCATCCTTGGTAGAAATACCTTCTGACAGTATTGAAGAACATCTTCACATTTGTGACCATCAAAGTAGACACTTTTCATACAGTCTTCCAAGTCCAGCCTAACTTTATCAGCCATTGACGAGCTATTAACCAAGCTTGAGTGAATTTTGATATTCTTGACAATATTGGCAGGAACTTGTTTGAGAGACTTCATGGAGATGTCTGTGATGGCCTGCACAAAGTAAATCAGTGAAACAAAGGTAGACAGATGGCAGTGCATACTTCCAGGAGTCTCTTGCGTATCTCTTGGCCTTTATCCATCAACTCCTCTAAATGATCTGGAGTGTGATTTACCTGTGGCACATGGTCAATGAGTTGGTGACTGCATGGGTTAATGCCTGAGAGTGATAAGGTAGTGTGTTTTGGGTTCTTTTGTAGGAACTTATAGAATAAGTGAGCTGGTTAATTAGTGCAATTTGTGATCAGGGCTTTGTTTTAATTTCACTTTTCTAATGGAATGGGGGACCAAAATGGATTAAGTGTCCTTAAGGTTCTGAGAGTTATGTAACACAAAAGATGCAATGCAGAGAGACTGCTAAGAGTGTTGCCTGACTTTGAATAGGTTTTCAATAAGTTTTGAGATAGAAAGGGTAATAATGAGTCAAGAGTCAGCAGGGTTTGGGTAAGGATGTGGTGACAAAAAGAATTTTGGGTAGATTTCAAATGACTGTCAGATAGAAAAATAGTGATGAGTTTTGAAGCCCAATAAGGTTTTGAATAGGGAATGGTTGTAAGGCAGGTAGTCAATAGTCTTCAAGTTTGACAATATACAATATAAATGTTGACAATAATGGCTAGGTTGTGCCCAAGTCCTGATATATTGTGTTTTGTAGCAGTAAAGTAATACAGTTTAAATAAGACTACCCAACCATTAGTAAGGAGGTTAAACCTCTAATTAGCAGTTAAGCAAAAGATAAGGGGTAAAAAGTAAGCAATATAGTAATGTGAAAAGTCCAAGAATTCCACAAATCAGTCATCAACAGGTTATAGTGTCAAACTAATTGCTTATTAAGTGGCTGAATAGCCTAGCAAGTTCCACTATATTAATAGGGAATGGCACCATTGTGATATATTTCAAAAGATAGGTGTTGCTGAGTCTGAAATTCACCAGGAAGTGATACCACTTCATAAAGTGGATGACCATAATTGAAATGCCAATAATTGCTGACAGTTTTAAGATGTCAATTTTGAATAGTGATTAGGAGTGAAGTGATAGGGTTTATGAGTTGTTGACTAGTTGAAGACTAGTAATGTTAGTGACCAGAGTAATGACTTGAGGTGTTGACTTTGTCGTATAAGTAGCTCCATAGTGTGATAGTGGACTGTCAATTAGTCAGTCAATAATTGACCTTAAGCCAAAGTGTAGAGAGAGTCAAATGGATAGTAGAAATGTAATAGTGACTGGATTGACTTGAGGTAGTAACCATTAGAAACTTTAAGGACTTTTGAAATAAATACATGCCTAGATTGAGATGTTCACCAGACATTTACTTTACTTATATTCATTATTATGTTGACACATTACCTCAGTCTATTCTATGTTGACTGAGATATGAGCTTGTTTTCTTTTATGCTTACTTACATTTTACTCATTTGTATCATAGCTTTACTGCTACCTGTTTCCATACATACCTTGCTAGCAACTATTCCAATATGGACCATGTATCTGCCCTGTCACTAATTAAGGCTATGGATATTGATATTCTTGATGCACTGATGGACTCACTTACTGCCTCAAAGCTAATCCAAGCCTACAGTCGCGGATAAACAAAGTCAACAAATTTACAAAAGGACTTATCTACATGAATTGAGTAATCTAGTGATGTTATTAAATGCATAAACATTATATTAGAATGTAATTGAATGAAATTCCACAAGCCAATTTGTCTAAAATGTCTAGGAAATTTATGCAAGCCTCAAAAATTTGGCGTCCCCCCTTAAAAAATCTTGAAATTCACAAAGAATAGCAGAATTGACTCCTTTTCATAAGCTGATTGTGATTCCAAAATTTTGGAAAAAAAATCACGAGCAGTTATCAAGGAAAAAATTCCAACACTTTCTGCCCTCAGCACCATTCTGCTCATAATGAAAGGTCGTAAGTCAAAGGGAAAACAAAATATTACAGGGCTTTGCAATCAAGTCCTTGTGGACACTCGACATGTGGCCGAGCTTGAGATCACTTCTAATCAACCTAAAGATCAAGTCAATGACCTTTTTGAAATTGATGATGATGACTGGAATCCATTTCTAGAGCTTGATAGCTTGAAATTGTGTTGGGAAAAGGAGGATATGCAACCTACAGATGACAAAGTTGATGAAGATGATAAGAAGTCTGACATTGTTGGCTGAGATGAAGCTGCTGATGACAACAATGGACATGCAAAGTCCAGACAGATCAAGCTGATGAAGCTTGCAATTCATAACATGGATGATCCTTGAGATGAGGACTGGATGCTGGCAGATCTCAGGAAAAAACAGAAACAGAAATTGAAAAGACAACAATGTATGTAATTGCTTCATATACATACTATATAAACTCACTTGGATAGAAAAGCCCACCCCAGTGAATACATGAAAGGTCCAGATGTGGGTGCCAAATCAGAGCACACACGCATCCGGTACCATACTCTCTTGAAGGATCAGACAAGTCTAGACTCTTTCTTCATGCATGCTAGTGACAACAAGTCTTATTCTGAGATGCAATCAGTTACATTGGATGCCGAGACACAATCCATTCAAGCAGAGGGTGCAGAAGAGGATCTTGCTAGAGCTTTCATGGACTTGGAGGATACAGTTACAATTCATTGAGAGCTTACACCCAAGCCCCTTTCCTTGGGTTTCAATCCCAGGTCAAGTCTAGATCATCAGCCCACAGAAACAGATATTCAAGTGTGCGAGGAATCTGTCACTCCACCATCCCTCAATTTTAATCCAAACACTGGCACTGGCATAGAGGGTGACACTGCTCCAGGTCTTGAGCCATGGGTGGATGAGCTTAATGATGCTCTGACGGCAATGGCAACAGCAGACATTCATCCTTGGACAGTTTTATGTAATCAGATTAAGAAGGATCTAAAAGAATGAGACCTTTTACTTTCAAAGGTCAACCAGTTGCTGATCATTTGCAACTTTGCAACACTTCAAATCAAAGAAGATGGGAGGATGGAGGCAAGCAACAAAATTGCTGAACAGTGGAATGAAGGGACTGGATCACAAATTCACTTCGCATGCCATGTTTGAGCTCTGGCACGCCATTATCAAATATTTGAACAATTGCCTGTGGAAATGTGTGGAGAAAGCAAAAACGCATGCAGTCTTCTCAAAGATGAATCTGTATGCACCACTGCACGCTCATGGCCTACACAACAGGAAGTTGGCTCCATTACACCACAGAAATTCAAGGTTGCACTCAATGAGGAGATCTTGCCAGAACTTGGAATAACATTACACAAGCCTCTCTGTAAAGAGACCAACTTTGGATTTGCGACTGCTCAATTGAATATTGCAGTTGCTCAAAAGCACTCAAGTATGTTCTTGAATCATATACTTTTTCTCAGCTCATTACTGTTATAGAAAATGGTGGTTCTCTCAAGGGCCAGATGAAGTCCTCTGGAGAAGAGCATTGCAATCAGTACAACAATGAGGGCTACTTTTCCAATATGTATGTTTCTTCAGACATCTCTACTATCTACAATCCTAGGTGTTTCTTTATCCTCTTACTCAGCATCTACCTCACTCTTAACTCAGCTGTGACTGTCAATTTCTCTGGCATTTGCTACCACATTAAAAGCCTGCTAATGGCTCCACCTGAGGAGACACTCTTGGAACATGCATATTGTTTTGTGACCATCTCCTACCTATCCTCAAGAATGACAGAAGGTACAGGTTGCTATACTCTGGGGGCAATGCCAAATGGGTCCACTTTTTTTGTCCCATCAGAGATGGCTCACCTTTAGTTCATACTATTTATCACTTATTATAAGTTGTGAAAAATTAACTTGTAATGTCTCAATATCAATTCATTCAGACACCATGTTAAAGAAAAAGCTGCAAAGACTGGCCACATCAATTACTTGACTGACAGAAAAGTCATCATGAATGTGACTTCTCTCATCCAATGGACAGTCCAATGTTTTCTAACTTTGATTATGTGGTTCATCATTTAGCTTCCCAGTGAATACAAAGCCAGGGTTGACTTGGACATCTTCTTTTAATCTTTCACCTACATTGACAAAAGTGGGAAGTGCAAGCTTGAGAATATGGGCCTGGGTGACATGGCAAAACTTCTCAGCTTAATCTGCACACTAAGCACTTTGAAGCTTAGATAAAACACCATGACAAATAGGCTCAACATCTCCCACAGTGCATTTCACAGAACCAGCTGAAAGGGGATGGAACAGAGTGGGAACAAATGGTCGAGGCTGCAAAATGCAGTACGTTACATACTCTCTTATCTGTGGTGTGCACTCATTGGCATGCAATTGATAGCAAAATCCAAGCACAAAGGCATGCAATAATATGATCTCTGTCACTTAATACAAGCTTATTCAAAATGTAATGGGAAAACCCAAGTGCAAACCCAAGTGTACATGCAAGCTTCAGGCAAAATTGCCTGTCAAGTCCAAGAAGACCATAACAAAGCGTAAACCCAAATTCACATCTAAGTCAAACCTAGACAAGGATCCAGAGTGAGGAAACAAAGAGTGGAAGGATACATACAAACCTGTTGATGACCCTGCAGGTAACAACCAATCAAGCATTTTTATGAATTGCTAGCTGACCATACCTGCCTAACAATGCAGACAGTGCTAATCTGAGTGATGGTACCATTATTGATCCAGAAAAAGAGTCTTGTCCTGAAGATGCAGGTAAAATAAGTATCACACTATCTTCAACATTTTGAATGGACATGTTAAAACCACAGGTATCACAAGTAAGTCAAATGAGCCCATGTTGTATGATAAAAACTCTGATGGAGAAGAAGAGAAGGATGGTAGGCTTGTTTCATATGTCCTGATTGTTTTGCAGAAATTATGCATGTTTTGTAGATGTGCGGCCTCACAAAAGGGTAAGAACAGAGAATCATATGAGTGAGTTTTCTTTAATTATATTAACTGCATAAATACCAAGTGTACTCAGGCAATATCTTGGAAGGCATGTATGACTAGCTGGAAATGGCACTCTTGAACTTGATGGAGATGGCTGTTGACTTCAATGCTTGTGTGGAGAGTGATCATGAAATGTCAGATGGTGCAAAGTCTAGGGAGAGAATGGCAAGTTTAAAGCAATTGAGAAATGATGAATGTATAGGTTGGTACTATTCTACTTGTCATTTTAAATCCCCAAAAGTGTAAAGCTGAATCAAACTAGTAGAGTTTTCTGTTTTGAAGGAAATAACCCTACAGAGCCTTCAGTACAACCTTTGATGTATTAAAAGCTGGTCTAACTTGTACCTGACTTCTTTTGACAATGTGGCCTTGTATTTGAGACTGAATATGATACCCATATTGGAGAGCATCTTGCAAGGCAGCTCATTGATAGATGCCATGCAATGTATTGCTAATCTATGGGCTGAATTCAACCCAGTGATTAGCAATGAGGTGTTGGCTCAATTATCTGCAGGACAAGGTCATAGCCTCATCATGATGTCAAACTACATTGCCTCACACTTGATTGACAACTTCATTGTGGACATCTGCAGGGAAATTCTCAATGGTGATCAACCTTAGGAATAATACTGGCTGCAGAAATTACTTACCGTGACCTGCAAGATACTCAGGCAACACACTGCAACTTTTGTTTTTGATTCTGTGTAATTCTCCATAGAAGGCGTAGGGAATCCATTCACATATGTTGACCCCTGGAGAAACACACTTCTGCCTACACATTGTGATCCCAAACCAAATGTCACAATGGTAACAGATGTCTTACAAACATGGTTGAGGTATCCTGAGGTTAAAATGTGCCACAGGTCTTGGTTTGTCCATCATCTTGTTACTTATATGGGGATGGATGTGCTGTTACTGAATGACATCTGGAAGGCCCACAAGAAATTCATCATTCAGAATTTCCTCAAACTGAACAATACATCCAAGTACTTCATGCAGTCTGTAATGGACTTATTTTGAGAGGCTGTTTCTTTCCATTCTCTTTCTGATTGCACATCCCTCGAGAGTTCAGTTTTAGCTACCATTGGGTCAACTATCAATGGTGTATTTAATGACAGTTTGAATAGACTCAAAGCTTTGGCTCCATCTCCATCTACAGGCAAGTTGGCAGAACAGAGGATGGAGCAGTTCATATCATTTCTCAAATTAGCATTCTGCCAGGTACATGGAACTGCAAAACAGGACAAGAGCCCTATTACCATAGGATTGCAAGAGATACCAGATTATATAATGCTCTTCCAAGAACATGGACCCTCCTGGAAGTGTGCTATGGGCAATCATGGACATTTTGATCCTGCACTCATTAGAACATGTTCCACTTTTTTCAGTGCACTCATATTTTAAGATGGTACATTTAGCAGCCCTTTCTTGTCCTCTGAAATGTATCCTGCTTTCTTCAAAAATATAGATGATTGGGACAAGGTAGTCACTGCGTGTAGGTTGCAAGAAGCATCATATTTTTTGCAACATGGCTGTATATGGAACAAGGAACAGTAAAGTTAGTTGAGAAGTACTGAGTTGTGAGTGGCAAATACAACTAGAACAAATTTGTCAGAAAAATGACTTTGATTCCATTCATGGAGTTCTACCAATAGCTGATGCAAGGAAGTCCAAAGGCATTCCCTCAAATTGGTCCTCACATGGCATACCTCTTGATGTCAGATTACATGTATACACTGCTTGTGGCACCCCCCAGCCCCCACAACCTTGCAACCATTGTCCAAAAGATGAATAATGGCACAGTTAATGGGCTCAAGTATTTTATGCTTATTGATAATTGTTCAACAGGGGTTATGGATAAAACAGGGATGGCCAATGTTGAGAAAATCAAGAGAGCTTTCAAACAGCTACTTAGATACACTGGATGTCAGTTCATAAACTCCAATGATGTAATTCTTATTTATTTTTCTTAAACAGCCATGGTCCATTTACAATATAATTTACCTACACAAACCACCTGAATGATTAGTCCTTATAAATACTTGGTATCCATGTAGTTGTGGTTCTGTTCAGGTACATGGCGGGAGGTGGGGATGTGGTGGGAAAGCCAAGCCAGCATACACACTGTCAGATCTGTCAAATTCTGAGTGTTTGCCATCAAAAGTGCTAAGGTAGATCTGTTGACCATGGGCTTAGTTGATTGTCTAGCTTTTGAAATACAACCACAAATAGCACATGGCTTCACAACCTTGCCAAAATTGTCACATTTCTCATCTTCAAGGAAGGCAGTGATCTAACCAACCCCATTGCAAAGTCCCTGGTTCTGTAAGCCAGGCATATTTGGAAGGGCCCAACAGTCATCTCAAATAGGCAGTCCTAAAATCCATGGTTGTGCAATTTGTATGACCCAAGCAAGCATTTGCTTCCACAAAAGCACTATATCTAGTGTCACCACATGAATTATACTGCAACCATCTCTCTGTTATTGACTATTTGCTACTTTTGCATTCCTCTGTATTTTATTTACACTGCTTTCCTTACATTTCATATTAGACAAGGACAACTCTATTATTATTACACACTTAAGAAAGGTTGTACATTCACATTGCTGTGCAGAACAACTCCACCATAAATTCACATTCTAGTCCTGTATAAATAAGACAGCAACCACAAAAATGATTTAGTGAACTGATGAACTTTGTGCAATGAACATGGCTGCCAACTGCTCACTGCCTTGAAATAGAGCAGTTGCCTCAATTGTGTTTGACAAAGTTTTTCCAGTTCCTTGAAGTTCTGACTTCCAAGCCTGGATTTATATCTTGCTGCAACTTATCACAATGCAAGAGGTAGAACACTTTGGCTTGCAGTAGCTACTGTTGAGTGTATCATCTGCTGGATAACCATGTGAAATATTTTGGCCACTATGATAAGAGTTTGTCTGTGGAGTCACTATCTGCCATTGATATGTGGTATATAACACATATCATATTGAGCTTGCTATTTGTGACCCCATCATCAATGTAGACAAAATGCCCATGGGATCCAACAATTTGGTTCCCAGTTATTGGCCCATTCAGGACTCACATATCTTCCACAACTTAACTGGCTATTTTCCTAACAATGTCACCTTGCAAGCACATTGCATGTCTAACATCAAACAAAAAAATGATGTTGCAAACATTGCAGTACCACTTGTAGTCACTCTTCATGAGCGTAAAGTCCTTGGGGTGACGTCCTAACCCAAAGCCCTTGTATTCCCAACTATGAACACATGTGTTGGATGTAGCTTAGACTTCTTCACGAGCAGTGTAGAACATGTCGTCTAGCTGAAGCAAGCCGTGAGCCACCTCAATGATTGTTGTCCATGGGCTTTTGTACACCAGAAGCACAGTGGTTGCACTAGTCTGGTGGTTGCAATGAACCATGACATTTTTTTTCTTTGATGAAGATGGAGGGTAAATGAGGTAGAGATCTGTGCCCAAATCTTCTAAGTTCATATTTCACGCACTCCAGCTTGAACTGCATAGAGGTGAGACTACACCTCAGTTGCTAATGTGAAAGGTTAATGAAGCCAATAGAGACAATAGGACGTGTGATGGTCCTGAGATGAGACATAGAGAGAAAGAGAGTAATGATAATAGCGGTATATGACCGGGGGTCTATTTCATGTTGTATCCTAAGTTCTACTACAGTTTAAATACTCATCTTGGAAGACTGAAAGAAACTGGTCACCCAGGGTTGTAGATTAAGGTCTGTAGGGGATCAGGACATGGCTGACCTTTTTATCAGCTAGTAACTACCAGGTGGAGTAGTAACTAAGTTGAGTGGGGAAGGTGACTTGAGATAAGAAAAGATAGCTAACTATGGCAGGAAAAGATAGCTGACTACGGCAGGGACAGAAGGACACAAAAGAATAAAGTGAATTTGTGATTGAGAGGGAATTAGGCTGGATAAGTGTAAATGAGATGGGTAAAGGCCAATTTGTATCTTTTCAGGTGACGGGGTAGTGGTCTGAGAATTAAGAACCAACATAACGGCTATGTTGTGGCTCCTGAAAAGGCTTGATAACTTGTTGCCAGGGGGGGATGGCTAGGGGTTGACAAACAAGTCCTTCCCTGAGGATAAAAGGTAGGTGTCAATTTGGAGAGATTTTCAGTAGGGGAAAATGAATAGATGGTTATGAGGGGCATTGGACTTTGGGATTGCTTTGGTGATGGGGGCTTGTGTGTTTATGGCTGGTAGTGATCCAGGCCTATATTCTGGCCAGGCTCATTAGCAGTTCTGTTCAGGTACACAATGGGAGCCAGGGACATGGAGGAAAAGCCACTAGACTTGTGGTATGACAATGGGTTGGGAGTTATTTTCCATATCCTGTCAGTTTGTGCAAAGGGAAACCAACCAAGGGTCTTGAAGCAGTCATTAAGGGTGACACGTAGAGGCTCCCAGGTCTCTTTTGGTGACCCCTTAACAAGATTTCCCTACTCCTTGTAGTATCAACAGGAGTCGTAGTTTTGTGCAACACCATTTCTCTCCACATGCTGCTTGCCAGGTAGAGGGAAAAAGCAGTCAAAGATCAGTTTCCAGTGAACGTTGATGACAAGGCACATGGCTTAGACTAGTAACAGGTGGTCAAAAGGTTGATACCAAAACTGAGTAGTGGTCAATAAGAGTGTAGTAGTAGCTGCGATGTGATTTGGTGATTGCGTGGGCTAACGCCTGAGGATAATGAAAAGATGATGTTTTGGGTCCTTTGTAGAAACTTTATAGAATAAGTGGGCAGGTTAATAAGTGTGATTTGTGCTCAGGATTTTGTTATAGTTTGCTTTTCCAATAGAGTGAGGTTTCAAAATGGATTGGTCATCCTAAAGGTTTTGAGAGCTAACGCCAAAGATGCAATGCAGAGTAACTGCTAGGGTTTTGAAAGTGATGTTGAAAGGGGAGAAGTCAAGGGGAGTCAATGGGAGAGGTGATATAAGGCAGGGATGTGGTGATGGTGGATGATTTTGGGTCAATTTTAGATTGAAGGCGAGATTTTGAGACGGTTTTGAAAGCATACTGATTGAACTCTGAAAGATAATTTCAAAAGTATCAGTTAAAACGGTGATGACAATGCACACGGCTTATACTATTTAGCAGGCGGTCGAAAGGTTGATACCGAAACTGTATAGTGTTCAATAAGATATATTGATAGTTTGCGCGGTGGGTTTGGTGCTTGCGTAGAATAACGCCTGAGGATAAGGAAAAAGGGTGACGTTTCGGGTCCTTCGTAGAAACCTTATAGAATAAGTGGGCGGGTTAATTAGTGCGATTGTGCTCG
>JAFLHD010017948.1:0-12030 GCA_018856295.1 Blastosporella zonata
AAGGGGGAATTCAGAATGAAATAGCTAATGTATATATAGATAGAGAAACAATAAAAATGAAAGAACAATAAGATCTGTATCAAGACAATAAGAACAATAAGGACAATAAGATCTGTATCAGAACAATAAGAAGTGAAGACAATAGAAATTAGCAGATGGATAGCTGGGTGACAGATGGATCACAGATGGACACCTGGATGACAGATGGATGACAAATAGATGATGTTAGACATAGATAGGGCATCAGATCAGTGTCTTTGGATGCATTTTTAACACTTAAGAGACACTACCCAATAGTTTACAGGCTATGTAAATAAAAGGTGCTGCAACACTATAAGTACTTAAATCACCCAGGATTGTAGATTAAGGTCTATAGAGGATCAGGACATGGCCAACTTTTCAGTCAGCTAGTAACCACCAGGTAGAGTAGTCTCTAAGTTGAGTAGGGAGGGTGACTTGAGATAAAAAAAGATAGCCGACTACGGCAGGGACACAAGGACACGAAAGGATAAAGTGAATTTGTGATTGAGAGAAAATTAGGCTAAATAAGTGTAAATAAAATGAGTAAAGGCCAATTTGTATTCTTTCAGATGACAAAGTAGTAGTCTGAGAAGGCCGTTAGGAACCAACATAACGGCTATATTTTGGTTCCTGAAAAGGCTTGATAACTTGTTGCCAGGGAAAAATGACTAGGGATCAATGCCAAGTCCTTCCCTGAGGATAAAGGGTGAGTATCAATTTGGGAAAATTTTATTAGGAGGAAAATGAATAGATTATTGTGAGCTGCATTTGACTTTGAAATTGCTTCGGTGATGAAGGCTCATGAGGTCATAGTTAGTAATGATCCAGGCTTATATTCTGGCCAGACTCATTATCTACCCCATTTTAAAGTTTTGACTGCCCTCAGTTGGTGGTGTAACACTGCTCAAGAAGGCTGGCTAGTATATGTGGACAGGTTGGTAGAGCTATCAGTTTGTCAGGGGAAAAGAACTTCAGAAATTTGGTTTTGGGGTAGAAACTACCCAAAATGTCTATTGGTAGTAATCTGTGACTTGTCTGGCATTTCTCATCACTTGAAACGTGAATTGCAAATATAGGCAGGCTGCCAAAATGGTTGAAATGGTCAAAACAGTCAAAATCTGCAAATATTTGATTATTGGCAGCACCAAGCTAGACTCAAAATGCTTGTGACGAGTAATAATGCCTTGTTACTGCCTTGCAGAGACCAACAAAGTTAGTTGCAAACATTATCATTTGTCGAAACAAAATTGGCCTTAAAATGTTGATTTTTGTGATTTTGACGCAACTGTGAGGCCAACAAAGTGAGTGTTTATTGTTCATGACTCTTAGAGACTATTTGGTGACTCCACAAGTCAAGTGAAAGAATTATTGCTCATTAACAAGGTTGAAAATCCCAAGATAGCCAAAATGGACAAGAAGGCTTTTACGTTAATGAAAATGGCTCCAATAGCCAATCAAAGATGACCAGTGTTTTTAGGCAGTAGAGAAAAGTAGGTTTCAACCTTCCAATTTCTTGGATTGGCCCAGATTGTCACCTGATAGAGCCGTTAGTGAGTTAGGAAGTTTTCAAAGCCGTGAGAATATCCAGTTCTGCTGGTTGATCTCAACCTCCTGGTATCTTGCCATGCCTCCTACTCCTGTGACTTTAAACTCTGCTTTTACTATGCCCAAATTACTTTGCCAGAGTGCTAGAGACCTGTACTAGAGAGCTACCAATACCTGCCACATTACCATGGATCTGAGGCACCTAGGACCACTGCACCATATCTGACCACTAGAGTCCTAGGAGATAGGGAGGACAGAAGGATGTGTTAAAAATGTGTCCAAAGACACTATTCTGATCCCTATTCATGTCCAACATTATCCATCTGTCATCCAGCTGTCCATCTGTCAATCATATGTCATTTGACAATCTCTATTGCTTCCTATTGTCTTGATACAGATCTTATTTTTCTTATTGTTTTTATTGTTTTGATACAGATCTTATTGTTCTTTCATTCTTATTGTTTTTCTAGCTATATATACAGTAGCTAGTTCATCCTGAAGTCCCTAGTTTCTAACTCAGGACTTCAGGTCAGTAGCACAGTCTTGTTCCAATGCAATCCAGTTTCTAACTCAGGGCTTCAGCTTTTGTGCTTTGCTTATTCTAACAAGTTATAGGCCCTGCGTTTTAAAGCTAGATAGTCTATTTTACAGCCTTTTAAATGCTCTAGAGCTTCTCTGTGCTTGTGTTTAAGTTCTTATAGTGCTGCAGCACCCTTTATTTACATAGCCTCTGAACTATTGGGTAGTGTCTCTTAAGTGAGGCTATTTCCTCTTGCCAGTGAAGCTTGACCCACCTAACTAGGAGGTGCAACAATTGCAGAGCCTTACTATACTTGCTAACCTTAGTTTACCTCACCTTCCTGCTGCACACTCCTGAGAACCTGACTGGAACTCTGCCAGTTTTACTAGAAGTGGCTGTATTCCTTTCTGACACTGTTGCACAGTTTTCATTGCTCTCAAATCACTTTCAAGTGCTCCTTATTACCTTGCACACACTTGTGCTTCACCACAAACACTCCATAAACACTCCACACCATTTCATCATGCCTAACCCACCTGTACTTGAAAATGAGGGAGATAACAGTCCATTGCTTTTTCAAGTGCCAAACTTGCCTCCTGAATCTCCTCTTGTGCCTTTTGCACATATTTTAATGCATCCATTGCCTTTTGTACCTGCTCATGCTCCTGCAATCCCAGGTCCTCAACCAGGCCCTAACAGAGCTCGTAATTCTCCACAGCCTGCTGTTGTACCATCTGCCTCACCTCCCCTGGCTCTTAGACGCTCTCAGCGTCAGCCACAGCCCTTAGAGAGTGGTGAAAGGTACAACACAAATCTGTAGCAGAGGAAAGCTCTAATAATGAATCTGAACCTAGATCAAATAAACATGAATCATCCTCAGAGCCACTCTTTCATTCCTATTGTTTCTCTAGCTATATATATACAGTACCCAGTTTATCCTGAAGTCCCTAGTTTCTAACTCAGGACTTCAGGTCAGTAGCACAGTCCTGTTTCATTAACTCAGGACTTCAGCTTTTGTGCTTTGCCTATTCTAACATTCGCGTCCTTTTGTCTGTTGGAAGTGCCTTCTGGGGGTTAGTAAGTGTCTTCTTGGACTAATTTTTTTTTTGTTGATCTTTAGGCCCAGAGAGCCATTACAACAGTTGCCCCTGCTGGGCCTCCTAGGTGTGAGGTGAGGTCGGCTGGAAGATGAGGGCTTGTTCCATGATAAAGGGACGTGTGGTATCATGGGCCTTTCCTGAGTCGTTGGTGATACCAACGGCTCATTTCTTTCAGATGGAGGGAGCGTGAGGCGAGGTCAGCAGTCATTTGTGGCTTTTAGCGCCAGCTCTGGAGAGGTGGAGAGGATGGGGAATATGTGGTGATTGGGGCTTGTTTCATGATAAATAATAGTTTGCGTCGTAGTTGTTAGTGACACCTTTGCTGAGGCACTGGTGCTGGGGGATGAGGAGAAGGGGTTAAAGAGTCACTGAGCAGGGTTATCAGAGTGGCTTGCTCATGCCAAGGAACTCAGCTACCTCCAAAGCCAAAATGGCCAAAAAGGCCAAAAAAGAGGAAGAAAAGGGGTACGGTTGAGGGAGAAGAGGAAAAAAGAGGGGCCAAGATGGCCAAAAGTGGCAAAAAAGAGGAAGAGGAGGCAGGAGAAGGAGAGGCCAAAATGGCCGAAAGAAACGAGGGGCCTGGAAGGCCAACTAGGGTTAGGCCAAGGAGACTGAAGTAGATTGGATGGGGGTCAGGCAAGATAGCCCAGAGGAAGAGAAAGAAGATGGTGGCAAAGAGAGCTGCCAAAGGAGGAAAGATGAGGAGAGGGGAGAAGTAGCGGCAAGGCCTTTTGGCCTTTCCTAAAAATTAAAATTGTTAATAGTCGCTAGTGTGTTTTTCTTGGCTTGTATATAATGGAAAAGTTTTTTTGCTACCCTCTTTGAGAAAGAAAGTAAAATGGGAGCAGCTAAAATGAAACACAAAAGGCAAAATAGTTGGAGAACATATTAAAAAAAAAGTAAAAGGGAATATATCCATGTTTTTGGAAACTTAGCGTGTAATCAGGTTGTTAGATAGACCTCAGATTCCTGAGCCTCTTCTGGGTTTTTGGCTAGGAAATTTTCATCATTGGTCATAGGAGACTCTTGCATCTCTTTAAGTCATGCAAGGTCTATGTCGAGTGTGTGTAGAGGAAGTATGATGTTTTGTCAGGCCAAGTAGGAGATAATACGAAAGGCTGCTAGTGACTGATAAAAGACGATACTATCTAGCTCACAGAGGATGTAGGCTCCCCTTTTGTTTTAGGAAACCACAATAATAGGCCCAAGATATTGGGGTCTCATCTTTCAGTTGAGGGATTTCTCAATCTTGGTATTGCAGATGAGCACCAAAGACCCTTTGTCGAACTGATACTCACGGATAGTGACTGTATAGTCTTTTTCAAATTATTAGGCTGCTTTACAGTGCACCAGGTAGACAGTAAAATGAAGTCAAGTTAAGTCTTTGGCTTGTTTCATTAGGTCAATAGCTTATCGTGAGATGAGGTCAGTTATTGATAGAATGGAATTCAGAGATGGCTGGAGGTAAGTAGCCTCCAAAATGTCAATAAGGAGAAGTGAGTGAGTACTAGTTGCTGCATAGTAGGGTGAACACCCCATACATCTCTGAACTGTAACATATTTGGCCCAAAATACAGGATAGGTAGCCGTATGCCACTTGGTTTTGTCACCATTCACGGTTTTAAAGAAGGCTTGTCGTACTTTGAAGTGAGGTCTTTTGACTAAGCTATTAGCCTGGGAATGGTAACTCAAAATGTGAATATAGTTGATATGGTATTTCTTAGAAAAATATGCTAGAGCTTTGATGATAGGAGCCCCATTATTGGTTACAATTTTGTGCAGGGCCTCTCTCCGGGTATTGCATCCTTGGATGATATATTTGTAGCCCCCAGATTTGGGCATATGCATTGTGTCAAGGTACATTTTGCCAAAGAAGAAAGCCGGAATAGCAACTGTCAGTGGGATTCTGACTTTCAACGTCTGTTGAATTTGACAGATGTAGCAAGTTTGTAGATACCACTTTATATCATCCTGAACATGTGGCCACCAGAACCTTTTAAGTAAGGTAGCTCAGGTAGCAAAGAAGCAATGATGTCCTAGCTTGTCGTGTGATGCTCGGAAAATGTCTAGTCAATGTTCTGGGGATAATACAAGTTTATGAGACCCATTTGGATCCCACCTCCAGAGGCAGTCCTTGTCTTTGAAGAATGAAGAGGTGTATTGAATAAGCGTGGCATAGTTGGTATCTGAGAGATTGCTAGGCCTTTTGAGGTCAGTTATCTAAGCTTATAGTCGTTAGAGCTGTTGTTCCTCCCTCTCGGCTGCTTCTGTCCTGGGACAGTCTTGGTAAGTGAGAGTAGCTTTGTTATTAGTCACCAGGTATAAGTGAGATGGCTGATGTATCAGGTTTGAGGTCTTTTTAGAGTGTCAGGACCTTTTGGTCATAGAAACCCGGAATGACCAGGTTGGATTATGTGAATGAAGCTATACATGCAGTCTACCCAATCTTCAAAGTGAGGGTCCAATGGTACTTCCTCATCTCCTGGTTGTGGCACTCATCGAGAGAGGCCATCAGGGCCATGGTATATGCCTTTGACATAGGCCAACTCAAAGTGGAATAGAAGGATGACAACAATCCAGCAGTTCATACTGGCAGAGGGCACAATATTGGGGTTAGAGAGCATGCCTTTGATGTAACGGGCATTGACTTCAATAATGAGATTGTGTACCCCAATGAAGTACATGCGTAATGCTTGTAGCACCACTCAGAAGAGGCCATAGAGTTTTAGTTTTGGCTGACTGAAATGTGCCTTTCTTTTGTTGAGGGTAATGGAGCTAAAACAATTGTATCAGCGTTCTTTTGGGTTAAAGGAAGGGGCCTGGCAAAGAAAGTAGCCAACAGCAATATATGATGTATTGACAGCCAGTACGACTGGATTGTCTAAAGTGTAGTCAATGGGGACCAGAGGTTTTGCATCCTCTAGTGCTTGGAGTAAGTTGAGTTGAGCGGTGCACTGCTCTGGCCCAAACTCAAAAGAAACGTCCTTTTGGGTTAGCTTAACCAAAGAGTTAGCACGAGTGGCAAAATTCTTGAAAAAGATCCAGAAGACTCTTAGAGTTCCTAGGAAGGCTCAGACGTCCAAAAGAGTTTTACAGAGACTTCATTTCAAGATGACGGCCATTCTTGATTTGTCTGGTACTCATCCTTTTGGGGTGCAAATGTGTCCCAAGACTTTGAATTCTTCAGCGTATAGAACAAGTTTGTGATGAGAGAAAGTCCCTCCACAATACCACATCCGTTGAATGACCTGATTGAGTATTTGGGCAAAATTCCATATTGAGAGGCAGATATTAGGGTTGTCAAGATGGATAGTGATTATGCCGTCATTAGACCTATCCCAGTCGTGAGGGCCTTTGACTACATTGTCAATGAAGCATAGGGTGTGTTCCAGAATTTTGGGTTGTAGGATATGAGTGATGTCATTGTGAAAGATAAGAACAGGATTAGTCTATCCCATAGAGAGGGTGACTAGTTGTAATGCATCAAAAGGAGTTTGGAAAGTAGTATAGTCTCGAGATGACAGGGCTATCTGTCGTTCATCATAGCTAAGGTATAGGTCTAGCATTGCTCCACAAATCCTTTCAGCAAATTGTTTGGCGACGTGGTCTAGAAATGGGGGTACTCCAGAATGTCGGAGGGTGACTTTGTTGAGCAGTTCTAGACTATGTACAATCCTTAGACTGCCACTTTTCTTTAAGATGCAAAACCACTTCAACCGGTAAGTAGAGTTAGAAGGCTTGTAGACCTCAGCTCTGAGCTTTGAACAAATGATCTCACATACCTCATTGTAGAGGCCAGTAAAATGAGTATATTCTTTTTGATCTAGGGGACGTGATGGACCATTGGGATGTCAATGGGTTTAAAGAAATCATTTCAGAAATTGCCCTTTTTGGAGTCTTCCCAGGCAAAGGCTTGGTTTTGGAGGCACATCAAATAGACTAAGAGATTTATTTTAGTGGCTAAAATGAAACCATTATTGTGTACAAGCACAAACTAGTCTTTTTGTTCCTGTGTAAAACGACCCGTTGGAGAGTAAAGTGAGGGATTTAGTGATAAGATAGGCATGTCCTTGAGAGGGTTGCCCATAATATTTTGTATGATTCAAAAGTTGTCTGGTATTTCAGCTGCAACGGGTTTGGTGCATAGAGCAACAAGCTTGTATTTTTTTTTAACCTATACTCTCTTTTGTTTGACTGGTGTTTCAGCCAGATAGGTTTTGTTTAGGGTCTCAGTAGACAAGTCATTGCTACCAGGAAGGAGCATTGGTGCAAAGAAAGAAGAAGGCCAGAGTGTCCCAATTAAAAGAGCTCCTCATTGTTTTAGTATCCTGGATGTTTGCTGGGCTTTTGGCTATTAGAGTTTCAGCCATACCAGAGCTTTTGGTTGCTAGCAAATGGGTAAGGACATTTTTTATGGATGTCAGTGGAGGATATGGAGGATCAATGGTTGGTATGACAAAGGAGGACGCTGATAAGAGATTTGTTTAGGAGTTGAATTCTAAAGTGAGGGCTACATCTCTGTGACTGAGCACATTATTGATATCTAAAAATCCTGCTCAGCCTGTCAATCTTTTGGCCTATCACAAGGAAATGTGGGCACGGTAAGGACTTCTCCCATGTTGGGGTCTGTAATGGTGATGACCGTTTGTTCCTTGTTTTGAGTTTTGACCTCACTTTTAGCCAAAACGTCAAAAGATCATCCTAAAAGGACTTCATAGAAAGAATTTGCAATTGGAGAATAAAAGTCATGTTTCTGATGGCCACTGGGACGTTCTTGGCTAGTCCTAGCATTGCATTGGTTTGGCCATTGACGCTGACTATTTTCAGAGTGATGCAAGGGTCCCAAGAGAGACCTAGCTTAATAGCCATAGCTTCACTGATGGCCACTACTTAGGAACCAGAATCAAACATGCAGTCCACCTCGCTAGTGTTGTTGAGAGTAGCTTTAATAGTTTGGATGGAGTCTGATTCCTTGACAATGTAAAGTCCATTGGGTACTGTCTCCTGACTGAGACCTTGGTGATATACATTTTGTGTATTTTGGGCGTTTCATTGGATGTAATGAAGCCAGTTAGATTTTCCTCATTGGGAGTGCTTTTGAGAGTGGTGACCTCATTTATGTTGACTGACTTGCAGAAGTGATTCTTGATCTCCACTGATACCTCACATAGTTTGCCCATAGTCAGAGTAATGGGAGTGCCTAGACACTTATTGAATATGTCTTTTGACTAGTAGAGATCTGCTAGCAGGGCTTTATTTTGGTAAGCCCCTTAGTCATTCCTTTGGTCAAGCATGAGACCTTGGTAACAAAGTCTTGGATTGGAATTAGCAAATGGGTGTATTGGGGGAAGTGGAGTGGGCATTGTAGTAGTGAGCACCAGTGCTAAGTTCCTAGATAATCCCTGAGTTAGAGCCTCATCGGGTCATCTAACCATTGCTGTCGTGTTAGCGGGTGCTAGCCAAGAGAATGGCTTGCCTTGAGGGAGTTCAACTCTGTCAAAAATTGTCTGTTTCTTTTGTAGGGCCTGTTGATAGCACTAGTCTGGTCTAAGTGTCAAATGAGGAAGTTTGAAGATTAAAGGAGAAGGAGTCTGTGATCTAGGCCTGTAAAGACTGGCTGAGAAGAGGAAAAAGGCTGTGGATTCCAGGGGTTACAGGAGGAATGGAAGAGTGGTTGTATGTTTCCAAGTAGGACTAGACAGGCAAGTTTGTTAAGTGTAATTTGTGCTTGGGGTTTTGTATAGACCCAAATAATCACCAGGGGTTGGGGGACCAAAGTAGATTAGGCGTTGTTTCGAGCTTTGGGAGCTAATGCAATAAACACAAAATATGCGGGATATTGGGCAGTAGGGGATCAAAACATGGCTGGTCTTTTGGTTAGCTGGTAACCACCGAGTAGAGTAATTAGAGTGAGTGGAGAAGGTAATTTGGGATCAGAATAGGGCTAGGGGCAGAAGGACATGAAAGGATGAAGTGGATCCATGGTTGCAAAGGAATTAAACTGAATAAGTGTAAATGAGATGGGTGATGGCCATGTTGTATCTTTTTTAAGTGATGGAGTGATGGTCTGAAGAAGGCCGTTAGAAGCCAACATATCAGCTATCTTTCGGCTACTGCAAAAGACTTGATGTATTATTGCTAAGGGGTGATTTAGGAGTCGACAAACACTTCCCTGAAGATAGGGGGTATGCGTCAATTTGAGGAGATTTCAGTGGAGAGGGAATAGATAGATGCTGATGAGGGGTGTTGGGCCTGTGATATTGCTTCAGTATGGGGGCTTGTAGGGTTATGACTGGTGGAGATCCAGGCCTATATTCTGGCCAGGCTCATCACTGTATCTCCTACTGGAGAGCCAAAATGTGTTCTCCTAGGACTTAGGCTGTAGCCAATGTGTCGGTTTGTAACACCATTGTGCTGCAGCTAGTAGTATCAGAGATGCCATATAGCATGGAGTTAGCCATTTCCCAGACACCAGACCGTTGTTCCTTGTCAAGGTGCATATTGCCCGAGAGATTAGCAGTAGCGGCTTTCTGTCCAGGGTGTGCACAATGGTAATCATCAAAATGATTCTGCAAGGGAAGGCCAGGCACTGTCAGGTTGGGTAGGGTTGCACCCAATGGCAGGCAGAGACGGTTGTCATGCCGTAAGACACAACCACTAGTTATGTAGTGCTCTACCTCATAACAGGTGTGGACTGTGTGGCCCATTCTACCACAGAAGGTGCACTTGCCTTGGCCATTGTTGTTATTAGTCCCTGACGTGAGCTTCTGCAGGGATGTCAAGATAGCTTCCAGTTTTGTATCCATCTTGGCTTTTGTTTGTAACCCTCTTTCTTTATTTTGGGCACTGGAGACAAAACGGGGATGTGTCAGCTTGGGAGAGAGGGAGAACTGCCAAACGGCTAATTGTCACAGTGTATAAACAATCCTGGCATCTGCGGGGTATAGGCAGTATTAAGTATAGTGGTGTTGGTGTCGTGATTCGTGAAGCACAAACTTAGTGGCAGCCTTCATTTGAGCCATGGTGTAGGGGTCTCCTGGTCGGATATCCCTTTCCACTATGTTTAGTCAGTGCTGCATAGTGGTCCAAAGCTTGTTGCTAAGGCCAGACCAAAAGAGACAATATCTTTTGAGAGATCCTAGTCGGCCACTATTGACCAGCCATTTTGTGATTTGGTAGAATTTGCAATAATATGTAGCAAACTGGCCGATAGTCTTTATATCGGCCCTTCTAGCTTCCCCAGTGACTTGATCCAAGTTAGCCATACTGTACTTGGTTGCATTATTAGCTCAAGGATAGAGCAATATGACAGCTTTTTTCCAGTCCTGGTAAGTATAAGGAATGGTGGGGTCGTTGCCTGAAGCCTCAGAGCAATGGCTTTTACTTGCAGAATATGACATGTTGTAACTAATGTAATGGATTCCTAGGGCCTTTTTATTGGCATTGTTGGCTATGCCTGATGAGGCAAAAAGGAATTCCAGGTCTTGGAAATAACAAAAGAGCTCTCGAGGCTCATTGAGACTAAAGGCTGGCACAGTGTTATGGCCCCTGGCTGGCATAGATTTAGCATAGGTGTGATGTTGATCCATAGGAAAGGTTGATAGAGTCCGAGAAGTGCAAATTGGGGAAAGGAAAGAATCTGAAATATTAGGTTCTAAAAGGTCAGATGGTGTGAGAGGTGAACTAAAATGGAAAGCGGTGGTGATTTGATTGGCCAAAAGGTTTTCAGCTAACACAATTTCCTGATGAAGTCAAAGGGTAAAGTTTCCAGGTAGAAAAGGTTCCAGTGTGTTGAGAGGTCTGGATGGAGACAGGGATGGAGTCCGAGGAGGTAGTCCTTGCAAACGAGTCCACAGAATGTTGGCTGTTTGTGTGGGTGATTTTGGATCTAGAAACCCCTCGTAGTAGGCTCCAAGATGATAGCATTAGTCTGTTCTGGGCATCAAACAAGAAAGGCTTGTTGATGATGGCAATAGACTCTGGGATCCAGGCGTAAGGGCTGGCTGAGAAGAGGGAAAGGGCTGTGGATTCTAGGGGTTGCAAGAGGTATGAGGGGAGTGGAGTGGTTCCAAGTAAGACTAGACCAGCAGGTGCAATTTTGTGCTCAAAGTCTTGTATTGACCAGATTAATCACCCGGGGGTTGAAGGACCAAGGCAGATTGGGTGTCACTTTGAGGGGTAGTAAGGTGTAAGTCAACCGTTAGGCCAAAAGAAAACTGAGGGTGGTTATTGAGCTCTGTGATGCTTTATAGCTCAGGCCAAAAGGACACAATAAAATGAGATAGGTTAATAAACTAATACAGAGAGGTGAGACTACAACCTGAGTTGCTAACGCAAAAGGTTAACAAAGCTGATAGAGACAATAGGATGCGCGATGGTCCTGCAATGAGACATAGAGAGGGAAAAAGTGATGATAATAGCAGTATATGACTGGGGGTCTATTTCATGTCGTATCCTAAGTTCTACTACAGTTTAAATACTAATATTGGGAGACTGAAAGAAACCAGTCACCCAGGGTTGTAGATTAAGGTGTGTAGGGGATCAGGACCTGGCTGACCTTTTGGTCAGCTAGTAACCACCAAGTAGAGTAGTCTCTAGGTTGAGTGGGGAGGGTGACTTGAGATAAAAAAAGATAGCTGACTACGGCAGGGATGGAAGAACACAAAAGGATAAAGTGAATTTGTGATTGAGAGGGAATTAGGCTAGATAAGTGTAAATGAGATGGGTAAAGGCCAATTTGTATCCTTTCAGGTGACAGAGTAGTGGTCTGAGAAGGCCGTTAGGAACCAACATAATGGCTATGTTTCAGTTCCTGAAAAGGCTTGATAACTTGTTGCTAGGGGG
>JAFLHD010017951.1:0-11855 GCA_018856295.1 Blastosporella zonata
CTCCTAGGGGATGTGGCGAATAGTGATCCAGGCCAGGCCTATATTCTGGCCAGGCTCATCACCGTGTATTTGATGTCGGCTGTATTCATGCGTGTTTGGAAAAAGGCATTTGTCAAATCTATTTTCCCCCAGATTTTCCCTTTTGCAGCGTCATCCAGAATCGTCTCAATACGGGGAGGGGGTAATTATCTGCAATTGTTACTGAGTTCAAGCACCTATAATCCACAAACCAACATGGTGGAGCATCAACATCGGCCTTGGGGATCACAAAAGATGGAGAGGCATATGGTGAATTAGATGGCCGAATGTGTCCTGCAGCGAGATGTTCCTGTATCAACTTCTTTCACGGATCAAGGAATTTCTTCAGACAAGCATAACCACAGGCCAACGACATTTGCTTGTTTGACATTAATTTGATTTGGTGTACCACATCTGATGGTAATTCCTGGATGTGGGGCAGTTTGTCAGGGAAGATATCTTCAAACTCAGACTTAAGGGTTCTATCAAGGTGAGCTAAATGTTTTGCTTCTTTCTCAATGTCCTTGGTGTTACACCTGTCAGCAGCCAGATTTAGTACCCAATCTTGGATCAAGGCAACAACGCTTGCGGATGGCAGAAAATTGAGAGCATGAGGAATGTTGGGGCATTTTGGGGAGGATTTAAAACATTGGCGGAGTTCAAGGAAAACAGGTTGAAACAATTTCTTTGCAGACAGACAACTTCTTGCAATTGTGGCGCACTTGTGGCAGTGGTTTTGGAGCAACTGTGCAAGCAGAATATGATCATATTTGTATACAGGGCGTGGGTGTAACAAGTCAATGTTCAGGGACGGAATGTAAGCTGTCCAATTTTGGGCATCTATGAGAATGTCATTGGCGGCTAGGAAATCCAGGCCCAGAATCATGTCGATGTGTAATGATGGAGTGATAAGGAACCGACAAGCTAAAGAAGTCCAAGTCTTGCAAGGTGAAGAGATTGAGAGAATAACGTAATGGGTGATTTGATGAATGCTGTCGATTGTGTTGGTTTCAGTGCAGAATGCTCCAGTAAGTGCTAAAGGTTTGAAGAGGCAATGCAATTGGAGACATAAACAGTCTACAAGGGATTTAGAGATCAGAGCTAGGGGAGAACAGTGGTCTATCAGCATTTGGACACAATGAGGATGGTTGCGGGAGGTGTTGATATAACCCATGCAGGTGAGTGGTGTCGGAAAAACATACTCATCTGGGTGCATGTCGATATCTTTGTCCAAGATTTCAAAAGCTCCCGTATCATTGTCATCATCATTTGAGGTGTTCAAAACTGCTCCAATGTTTGTTGTGGAGCCTATCGTGGATGGAAATTGGTTTGTTGTTTGTTTCTTGTCACAGCGGGCGAAAATATCAGAGCAAATTTTGTCGACATGTGCTTGGGTAATGGTGGGAACTGCACCAAAGGGAAGGGGTTTATTACGATAGTCGCACCTGTGGTCGGATGGAAGAAAAACTTTTTGGCACACTGTACAACCTTTGTTGGCGGCCAATAAGTTGTGTTCTTCAATGGTGAGTGGAAGCGCGTAAGACTGCGCCGGTTTGGGAATCAATTGTGAAGATGTGTCATTTGTATTGGATCTGCCGGTAGGAGTAACAGCAGTGCCTGGAATGGAAGAATGCGTAGATGACATGTTACCCATTGCTTGGAGCTGCCTAAGGTATGACTTTGTTTCCCTCTCCTTCTTGGCACGAAGCCCCTCGTCGATATGTCCCACTGCCATGCACCAGTCATCCAATCCAACAATGTTATCAAGCGTCCCTGCTTGTCCTCCTTTGGCACTAGTATTCTTTGCTGTGTATTCTGCCTGGAGGTTGTCATGCATGAGAATGTGCATCCAAACACGGAGTCGAGCATCAGACTGGAACAGAGTGTCGACCAAACTAACTGCATTATTGGCTTGTCGCATGCCAGAGGACCAGTCAGAGAAAGGCAAATTATTTTGTGGCATGACCAGGTACTTTCTGTATTCTAAAAACCATGTCGAGGATAGGAATTTAGAGCACAAACGGAGTAGAAAGTTCTCAAATGTCAAAACCGACAGCACCTCGTCATTGGTGGCAATCCACATAGATACATTGTGATCATCGAAGCAGAATAAAACTTGAGTAACTTGACTGTCAGCTGGAATAGCTTTATATGCAAAATGGCGTTTTGCACAGTTCCTGAATTCGGCGAGATTCTCCATAGTTACGCGGCCTACAGACATAATCAGAAGATGTCCTGGGCTGGTCTGGCTGACAATTGCAGGGGTGTTTGGCATATTAGTGCGATGTTGGATGGGGAGATGGATGTAGTCGTCCTCGTTGTCACTATGGTGTTTTGTATTTCAGATTGGAGACGAAGGACGAGTGGGGGGGAGCGAAAATAAAGGTGAGTCTATGGTGGTTTACATGGAATGGGACCTCGTTTGAGGCGCCAGTGTATGAAAATGGACTGAAGGTTATCTTTTCTTCAATTTCAATGAAAGGTTTGTTTTATACGCTTCCTATCGTGGGGCGGGATGATTGCAAAAAAAATTCTTCCTTTTGCAGGCGGAGATTTGATAATTTGATTGACAGTTGACGTGTAGTGGCATTCAATAATTAAAGAATTCTCTTCTTCTTTAGCGCATTTGGTGTTTTCTGGTTTGAGTTGCAGAGATGGGAAGTTTGGATGGGAGGGGGGGGTGGGGAAAAAGGGTGGATTGCTAGAGAATTCTAACGCAAGCTACTGTTTAAAAAAAAGTGGAAGCACACTGTCTGATGTGTTCACTAGAGGTAGGAAATAAGTCAGAGAAACAGATAATAAACAGGCAAAAGCAGTGTATTCTGTGGTCGTGGTTCCGGATCTACCTCTTCCTCTACTGTAATTGTGAATATATGTATGTATGTCCTCGTCATGTGATCGTAATGTAAGTAAGGCGGTAGGCTTACACGCTGTCTGTGTCCACTACTTAGCTAAAGATCTTTTTCATTCCCACTTTCTTTTGTAGTCTCCATTTCTGACTGAGAAACACGACACAGAAGTGATGATGTGTGACCCACACTAGTACCAAGTACCACATTTTGTAATCCAAGTGGACCAACTTCTTAGTGTACACAATGATGTGATCCATAAGTATCTTTATACAATAGCCCTTGCCTAAGTTAGTCCCCATTTGACAATGTTTTGGGTTTACTGGATTGGCAGGACTTGGTACCAATATTGGAGGCTCACAAATAGAATGAAGTTTTTGGAACTCATCATTCTATTATACTATATATAGATATCATTGACTCATTAGACAAATAATGTTTTCGGGGAACCAAACGAGGGTGATCCAAAAATCTACTCTACGTGCTGAGTCAGCGTCAGGGTGGGCAACTCTCCTTTTGCCCGCCCCCAAAGTTGTTTGACTCAGCACCGCCTAGCATACCGATAGGAAACTTTTGCACCCACTAACCACACCCCAAGATCTCGCTCCGCTCGATGCTTTGACTCGGTATCCTCGTCGATGGGCCCACCCTCCCATCAAAGCTCACACGGAACCCTCGCAGAAGTCAACAGTTTCGGGCTAAAGGGCCCCAAGGGACCCTTTCCCCAAACCCTCAGCAACAGTGGAAGGATTAATACATGGCCAGAGGTGGCAACCATGCTCAGGATGAATGGGGAAATTTTGATTCAGGATGATCTGTCATCACTTAGTAGGAGTGGCTTGATTTTGTTCTCTGTATGTAGCTAATATAGACATTAGTAGAAGCCGTGTGATGGCCGAAAATTTGTTTGGGGAACAAGATGAGGACTTTTCACTGGACATCCTCATACGGCTGTCTTTGCTTGTAAATCACTACAGCTGAGCTTTCCTGGGGACAATATCAAATGGAACCCACACTTAATCCTGGAATGTGAAACTCAATGCCCTGAGCATGTCCCTGAAACTGTTGGTGGGTGGAGCTGAGGTTGACCTTCGTGTTGTACTGAGGTGGAGCCAAGTTCATCCTCAGTACGAAACTCGGCTATTTCATGGGGATACATCCTGATTTGGAAGGTAGTCGGTCATCAGTTTCCGTCGATAAGAGGCGTCAGGTCTTGGGAGTCTGTGAATCCAGCATGTCCGATTCCAGCATCTGGCCGTCTGCAGAGAATGTTTGCTGTATGAAAAATTGTTATACCTATCACAGAAAGTACAGATATTGAATCTTTGTTAGGGTGGAAACCTATCAGGGGTACAAAAAAGTGGGAGTGTCTTGCATGCCGCAATAGACGTCCACGGGAAAAACAAGGTGCCAAAGAACACGAAGCAAGCCAAGCTCATCTGCGCGCAGTTCAATCTCAACTGAGAACTCATTCTTCAATGGTTTTGGATAATCTCAGTGGCCCTTTTACCACAACCGCTGTTGTAAAGGACATTCTCGAGGATTTTGAAGTGGGACTGCCTCAATCCATCTACATTCCAATGATCGGTGACTTTGACAGCAATGGAAATGACCCTCCCAAAAATACATTGGACCTTGCATCTATTCTGAAGGAGTTTCTCAGCGACAATGAATTATTGGGTCAGGAAGAAGAGGAGTGGTTAGACAACAATGCAGATGCAGAGGTGCCATCTGCAGATGATATGGGATCAACTCACAGTGAGTCTACACCAGCTGACTGCTTTCAAATAACACTCAAAATCTCAGAGCTGAAATAAATTCTATCTAGCCTCTATGTATACTCTGGATGATACAGAGGCACAGTCTAAGTCAACGCAGCAGAGAAAGCGGCCTCAAATGGAGGATAGCAACCTCAATTCCAATCACAAGAAAGAATGGTATCCGTGGCCAAATAAGCTGGTAAGTGGGTTATTGTATCGTGCCCCAAAGGCTACTGAAGACGCTCAAGGCTTGCACTATTGACCTTCTAATGCATCTACCTCGCTCAGTTTTCTCTGAGCGTCAGCTTGACATCCTTCTTTGGCTTCTTTCTGTCAATGGTGTTGAGGACGTACCATCTGTCTGGTCCATGAAGGAGCTCAACAAAAGGCTGCAGAAAGATTCTATTTGTACTATAGAATATGATGGCGCTCTTGGACACAAGTATTTTGTTAACTCAGTGGCCGATTTGATCTCCCAGGTATCAGTCCAGTTACTTTGGATCTGTGTTTGTCAATGATGATAAAAATTATTCAATTTTTGTAGGAATTTTCGAATCCATATGTATGGCCGCACCTTTGCTTCTATGCTGAGGATAATGGTAGTTCAGTCAATGAGTATTATCAGGCTAAACATTGGAGGGAGGCATCTTTGGAGCCCAAAGCTGATCCACAGATCAAGCTGACACCAATGGCATCAATTGGAGGCCAATACTTCTTTCTGTATGAGCCATGCATTCTGCAGAACTCTCAAGTTTGCATGCCCTATGAATGGTTCTGTCAAGGAAATAAGCTTTATGCAATGGCGTGGCCACTTCAACCTTCTGCAGCTGCCAATGGTTGGATAGTTGAAGAATTCCAGAGCTTTGAGGTACCCGAAGAATTCTTCCTCGTATCGTTTCCCAGTTAGGAATCAAGCGCTACAACTGGAAGCCTTCCAAACCCAAAGAACCTAATTGGTAAAACATTAATGGATTAACCTACATTCTTTTGTTATTAATTTGTTGGTCTAATAGGTTCTCAGTGTGATCGGTCATTGGAAGACCTTAAACCATGGACAAGAACAAATCCAACAGAAGGTAATAAATGGCGAGTGCAAGCAAAGGGCACTCGCGTTTATGTATTTCCAATGTGGCTCTACTGTGACGATACATCAGGAAATACCTCCAAAAAATGGAACAAACATAACTTGTTCCTTTTTACTCCAACTGGACTGCCTTGTGAACACACTCACCGAGAGTATAACATTCATTTTCTCTGCACATCCAACCTTGCTCCGCCACTAGAGATGCTTGATGGCATTGTTGATCAGCTCAGGTATTTATGCCTACTTATGAGCATTGAGCCTTCCTAAGCTGACGTGCTAATCATAGCAATGACTGGAAATCAGGCATTTGGGCATGGGATATGGTTCACCAAGAGAGAGTCCTTGTCATCCCTTTGGTTGTGGCACTCCTTGGTGATAATCCTATGCAAAGTGAGCTCTTGTGTCACATTGGGTTGATGGGCAAATACTTCTGCAGAGTCTGCAAAGTCAAAGGATTTGATGCAGCTGATGGACTGGCTAACAACACTAGAGGTGATCTGACAAGATCATGACAAGGCAAAGTATCGAAGAAAAAAGCAGAGACACTCTGAGAGATGTTTGATCGTGTAAAAAGGTTCCTTCAGGTAAGCATACACCCCTTGGCAGAGATTGCCATGTGCTAAAATTTGATTGGACAGCATGGAGAACCTCGTACAAAATTAGATACAAAGACAAGCATGGACTCCATGTACAATCTCGCAAAGTCAGTTGGTAATCAAACTAAAATCAAGACCTTCAAGACCGACACTGGAGTGAAAGATACCTATCTTGAACATTTTCTTGACCGAATGGTGGCATCTTATGCCAAAATCTCAGGCAGCGCTCAAAAACAGCAAGTACTGAATAACTTTATACCTACATTACCTGAGAACATAACCAGTCCTGCATGGAGGATACCAGGTGCGTTGATCATATCTGTGGTGCTCATTGAGCCTGGCTGTTCTGTCCTGACGTTCCACTTTCTGTTTGTAGGACTTGATCCACATTCAGATACTCCTGTTGAAATTCTTCATGTTATTCTTCTTGGGTTTGTCAAATATCTCTGGCATGATGTAGTGCAGAACCATATCAAGAAGAGTGCTGCCAATCGTGAAGTCCTGGTCTCATGATTATCTTCTCTTGATGTCAGTGGCCTTGGACTGTCACCTTTATTGGGGCATACCCTTGTTCAATATGCTGGATCTTTAACTGGGCGGGACTTCCGTGCAATTGCTCAGGTGGCACCACTTGTTCTCTATGATATCGTTCCACCACACTGTTACAAGACATGGGTTTCTCTTTCAAATCTAATACCACTTGTATGGCAGCCTACCATTGAAGATATTGATGCTCATGTGGTGCGTACAATAGATTTCTCACTGTTCTTGATTTGACACAACTGCATGCAGACCTCTCTTGAAGCAGCAATCCAAGATTTTCTCCTTCGAGCTGCTATATGGAATCCACGGTGGTTTAATAAACCTAAGTTTCACATTCTCCTTCATCTCCCCAATCATATTTGCCATTTTGGTCCAGCAATACTCTTTGCAACAGAGGGTTTTGAGTCGTTCAATGCTGTAATCCGGGCAAAAAGTGTGCACTCAAATTGATAGGCACCATCCCATGATATTGCTCATGCCTTTGCACAGGGAAGTTGTATTCGACATTTCCTAAGTGGTGCTGCTATCATCTCTCGTGAAACTCACAGTGCACTCCCCTCTCATCCCCCCAACACTGTTGGGCCTGGACTATTAGGGTTGGTTGCTCACAAAAATATTCTGACCGACTATCTTGGAATACACTTTCCTGACAATTCTCGTGGTAAGAAGCATTAGTGACACCTACAGAAACTGCTCACAGTCGACTAATACTCTTTATCAGGATGCTGTAAATGTGACGCTTCAGCTGTGCCAATGCCATTTCCTACCACACAAATTGGGAAACTGTACCCGTCACTTGAGGGAACATTTGCTGCATTGAGACCTACACAAGGCTCAAAGCTGCCTCCAAGCATGGTTGAGCTCATCATGTGCACATCAACCACACTACAGAATGGGGATATTTGTCGGCCTGGATCATGGGTTCTTGCTATTGGGCCTGACCGCACAACTTTTCTATGTCGGATTATCGAGATTGTTCAATGCCTTGGCTCTTCTAACTTCTATGTTTCAAAGCCAGATGCATTTCTAGTGCAGAACGCAGGGATTGGAGAGCTTTCTCACCTGTATGAAATGCCGCAGATAGCACTCAGAGATCAATTCTCTCTTATGATGCCTTCGGTATGACCATACTCTCGTTGGTTGCATTGTTTTGACTCATATGCCTAACAGTCAATCATCTGCCTTGTCGACGTCCAGCACCAATGTCAAGCAAACAATTGTCAGCTTATGCGGTCCACTTTTGTTCTACAAGAGCGCACAGTAACCACACAGACCAAACTGGCTGTTGAACATCTCAATCCATCTGATCTTCTCCTCAACACTGGCCGGATGCATGATTCAGCTCAAATTGACAAATATCGAAGGAAACCACAGCTTAAATCCCAGCAAGAGGTTGATATAATAATCATGGAGGGAGCTGACCAGGAAATTACCTCACGCCAGGCTGCAATATCTGCAACTGAGGTAGGAGAGGACAATCACAGACTTGGGAGTGGGCAGGGGCATGGGCGTGGGCATGGTACAGTTCATGGTAGTGCTCATGGTCTTGGCCTCAGAGGTTCAGCTAGAGGGGCTTCATGAGTACTAGCTAGTATTTTTGAAGATCTATAAGTGTATTAAATCCAGCCATTATTGTTTCAATGGCCTCGGAGTGGGAGGCTCAATCATTGTGTCAGAATAAACAACTAGCAACAACATGAACTTTACTACACCCAACAATAATGCTACTGGCATCTTCAACAGTCCCTTCCTTGTCTCTCCTCTAGTCATGTTGTCAGGACATGGTAGTGGCTACATGTATAATGGGCCTCCAACATCTCATCCTGGTGGCAGCAATGGCCTGACCAACTCGTCAACATCAACTTGGCCAGGAGTGTGGCGTCCATCCGACACTGGTAATACTTCACCTGCCCGTTACCAGTTAGACCATAGTTCCAGTCCAGGTAAGAAGAATCTTACTTCTAAACTACAAACCAAACCAGGACTAATTTGCCTATTAGCTAGTGCTCCATACTCAACACCTGTTCCATTCCGACCATGTCACGGACCTCCCTCTCGTGCTGATTCAATTTCTCCAACCTTGCCTGCTCTTGGGTCCATGGAATTCCGCCCACCTGTAAACTCTCTGAGCCCTGCTTTTGTTGACACGGTTGCCAACCAATTTGGATTTGTTGATGATGACCAAGCAATTCGAGAGGACTTGCATGGCTTTGCTCGGGTGACCATCCTGGCTTTAAGCTTCATATTGTGCTAAACTAAGAGCTTTGTAGATGGGTGTCGGGCTGAGTAAACCAGACCTTGCAACACGTGTCTATTCACTGGCCCTTCAATTTCAAGTTCTCAAGACTGTATGACTGTTCAACCAGAACTATCATCACATGCAAGCCATGTTTCATGATATATATGTACGTTTGGAAGACAAATTCAGCCTGACACAGGATCAACTTGTATGTTTACGTTATGATGTTGAATTCATTACTCATACTCCTGTCAACAGACGACCATTTGCATCATCGTTCAAGATTATTATTATGGCCATGGTTGCATTGCTTTCATGACTGGATATGTTGATATTGAGGCAAGTGTCTAAGCCTTTGTTTGACGTGATCACAGCAACTAACTCTCTTTGTAGGCCATTGTTAAGAGAGAGCAGGCCAATTACCACCTCCAGCATGTATTTGGCAACCCCAATTGTGAACGAGTGCTAGCCACAGCCATCAAGACTCAATGTCGAGTGACACAAAGTCATCTGCGTGAATTTGTCAGTTAGCAACCTCCACAACTGTGATATGAGCTGACAACTTTCAGCTGAGAGACAGCGTCCTTGGGGAAGCTGTTCTTCCCCTTGATGATGTCAGCTATATGTTAGCAAGCCAGTTCAAATGTGGAGGGGCAGGAACAGGAGTCTCTCCAGCTGAGAGGGCTCGTTTCTCAATCCTTGTAAGCCACTATCCCCCCTCGTCATTGATTGAGATCTGACACATAAGTTTTTAGCGACAATTCATCTATGAACACCAGAATCTTGTCAACAACATGGCCAAGGATGATGCTGACAATGGCGGGTCTGTGGAGGCCCAGCAAGTTCCACCCTCCCATTCAGCCACCCCTGCTACTGAGGCTTCCCCTTCGCCCATACCCACCATACGCTCCCTCAAACGCAAAGCTAGCACCCAGGGTGGTCGCGGACAGAGAGGTCAAGATTTCTGGTCCGCTGTTGACCTGTGGTTTAAAGAGCAAATGGAAAGCAATGGTAACAAGTGGAGTGATCCAGCCTGGGTAGAGTAAGTGTCGGTCAATCATCTAGTATTCATTGTATTCATTTTTCCTTGTAGATATATACAGGCAACACTTGACTGGGACCTCATGACATTTCCACCAGTGGTTGCAGCGTCGCTGTCTATGGTGGGGACTGCATTGACACTGACAGGTGATCCTTCCATGTCAGGCTCAGCGTCAAATGTACGTGGATCAGCAAGTGGAATGGCGAGCATCCTTGCCAGTTTTTAGATAGTTTTAGATTTTCATATTAATTTTGTTGCCATCCTTGAATAAATATATTTTTGATTACCCCACATACTTTGTGTGATAATGGCCTCAGAATGAACCTACAATGGGCAGCAGGATGGCCAGGACGCAGACTCTGAATAGTTGGCTGACATGCTCAACACGAAGGCACAACATTTCAGACGGCCACCCCAGACTATTCTCGCATGAACCCTGAAAATATTATGTCCTGATTCCAGTCCATGCTGTTGGATGAACCGAAGAACTGTTTTGTTTTGATCTCAATCTGTGCTGAGGATGATTTGCTTACATTCTGAGTACAGTTCTCGCCCAGCTCTCAGGCTAGTTCGGGACGCTAACCAGCCTAATTCCCGGCTGACGTAGGGACAGGCATCGATGCCACTTATTCAGTGGTGTTGACCCTACCTGGAATGCTTCTGAAACACCCTTAGCCCTACTTGGCAATCATAAAAATCTCCGAGAGATACCGACTATCTTTGTGTGTTTCTATTTCATGCTGGGATCAATGGGAGAAAATCATGTTTTTGATTGATTGGTATTCATCCTTATAATGTATCTCGGCTAGCATCCTTAGTATGACCCAGCCTCTGGCCGTGATATGATTAGACACTATTACTGTTCCGTGCATAGAATTAGAGAACCAAAGCTCCATGTAAGCCTTATACGAAGCTTACTACCATACATCACTACATACATACGTCACTACATACGATCATACGATCACCTGATCTAGAAACATAAGTTTAGTTCAAGACAAGAAGAGTAGGTAGCATTCAAACCACGATCTCGAATAGAGACAACTTGCCTGTTCTATCCTGTGCCCCTCTTCTCCTAGTGAACACACTTCTGTGTGATTCCACTTTGGTATCTGGATTATGTGCCTTTTACTAAGGAGTAATGGTCGTCGTGGTCTGATCCCACATGGCCCTGCTTACACTCCACCCTTTATTACTGAATTCAGCCCCGCGCAATTCATCCACATAGATGGACATTTTCTCTTATTTCAAGCTCCTTCTCGGCAAAATTGACCCCACCACTTGCATACTTGTTCAGTTCACGCGGTTGGTCTGTGTCGACTTGGTACGGCTGGCCGCGTTACTCATCCTTCATATCGCCTTTTGCAAGTGGGTAGCACCTGTTGGTCTATCATCTTTTTCAATGCAAGGACTCGCTGCCTAAAGCACAGGTTGAATTACTCATCCTTCATATTGTCTTTTGCAAGTGTCATTCTATTATATAAATCCACTTCATCATCTTTTGTCTCAGCATAGGTTGCATCGCCAAAGGAACTTGGAACTTTTGAGATCTCATATCACAATATAACAAAGACCCTATCGCTTGTACATGCATATGTATACATATTAATCCATAAACACCGTCGTCACGATGATTGAGCGATTCGTTCTTCTAGTCTACGCATCTCCTCCTTCATTGCCGCAAGTTGCAACTGTATTTCGGCTTTCCCCTCTCCATTCAATTT
>JAFLHD010017952.1:0-11763 GCA_018856295.1 Blastosporella zonata
CCCACCATCTGACAATATTGAGTTCTGTATCCTCAATATCCTCAGGTGGAGCTGCAAGATAATCAGCAAGTTCTTGGCAGGCAGGGTATACCACAGAAATAGCTGCTTGACGTGATGCAAGGGCCTTCCGGAGGTAATTCATCCCAGGTGCAGAGGTGGTAGATTCCACTGATGCAGCCAGGCAAGTAGACGTTGATGCCTGTGCAGTCATTGTACGATACCGCTTGGCATAATTGTCAAACTAATCAACTTGTCAGCCATATAAAGCATTTAGCTGAATGTCTTACTATTTTCTCAAATGCAGCCTTTCCCATATTGAACTTTGTAGATGACCATTTCACCTCACAATATTCATACTTGACACGAGGATCTAATGCTGATAGGATATATTAGTCTGGAATCACAGTTGAAGAAGGTTAAACACACCCAAGCAGATGAAGTAGAGGTGAGTTGATTCCAAAACCTGATGCCATTTGTTGATCTTCTTCACTATCTAAAATTCACTCAATCCATGTCGGTCCGAACCGGTTCAGAACCAGGACCAAGTTTCCCCAACCAGGAGGACCGAGGACTGAACCAAGTACTGGATGGCGGACCAGGACCAGGACTGGACCAGGACCGTCGGTTCAGTTCACGGTCCGGACCAAAGGACCAAAGAACTGAACCGAACTTCGGCATCCCTACTGTCAAGGGTCAGACTCAATCTGTAACTCGCGCAAAACACTGTGTGTGTTCATACCGGTGGGGCGGACTGGGTGAAATTGATGTTATTTATCTATTTCTATCAATGTTGCTCTAAAGCATCTCTCCCACAATGCCTCTCGACTATTGAGAGCGGCGAGTAGGCTGCTCAGGTACACTATGAAGAGAGAACTCATCAATAAACTCTTGAGGGAAGGGAGAAAACCGAGGTACATTTACTCATGGGGAAGAGGGCCATGTAAACCAGAGTTGATGGCCATATTGCGTACGTTATTACACATGTAATTAGACAGATGCTGTTCGAAGTACGTCATTTCAAGGTTTCGCAATGCGCAGGAAATCATATTACCTTGTGAGTAAGCCTGAAAGGTGGTAGTTGTTGATGAGATCGGGTATGCGACATGAAACGCACTGGTGTTGATGGTATACATCAAAAGACTGTTTATCACGGAATCGGTCCTATTGAGAAGGTCCATTAGGGATTGAGAGTAATCAAGAATAAGCATTAAGATGTACCTTTTGAGTCCAGTACGGTTCCTAATAAGGAAGATGCAAAGAGTACCAGCGATGAGAATGTCGCTTGTAACGCCACACGCAAAAGAAAGGAATACGAAATGCTGCCAAAAAATGAGAGATCGGAAACGTGATCTGGCAAGACAAAGACAGCTCACGGAAATGAAATCCGTATTTCGCGTTTGAAAAAATGTTACAGTGAACCTTCAACACCCAATCAATGTCTGCGCTGTAATACGAGTTCGGCGGAGAACATACAGCTTCGAAATGAAAACTTTTTACGAGAATAAGCATACACGGCAAACAGGAAAGAGCTTGCGTACTGTGAGAGGATACTTGTCGTTGTTTAGGCGGTGACCGAGACTGAGGGGAAGACTCGAAGACTTACCGAAACCCGTAAACGTGCACATTCCCTTAGAATCATGGTCAGTGTAATTCTCGAGTGTACAAATGGACAGGCTTACTATACACGCGACGAGGAAGTTGTTTCGGTCAGTCACTTTGATGGTGTTCTGTTAGGATGAAATCGACATGCGTAGTCATGGGCTCACACAACCATGTCTCGCATAAATGCTAACGTTTCGCTCTTAGTATGGAGATCAAACGCGTAGGAATATAAGCACAGCACCATTGTACGAGGCAAGTACTCCAAGTCTCAAATGCGTCAAGTTCGTAATTGAGAATAGCCAAGCGCAGCATGGTACGTACCACGACATACATTTGGACCTTGAAACAGGAGGTCATGGTCTTAACGGCCAAACGTATTGAGGTAGGCTTACTACCATACTCCTTAAGAGTCCGAAAATGATTCCAGGGAAAGGGTTTGATGGCGTTTGAATCGACTCACCACACAGGAGCCTCAAAAGCTTCGAACCAGCGCCGTATAATGAAACATCGCATGCGAAATGAGCGCAGTGTGAAAGGTGTCTAGCACCCTGACAAGCAACAATTCCATTCAATGTTTGTCCGATCGAGTGGGGCGCAGTGAATATGCACCATAGAAACGCGATCTAGAAAGTTCCCTTAATCAATAACGTTCGCCATTGGTCGATATGAAGTGGTATGGGACGCACAACTCCTCTGAACGTCCGAGAATCGCGCGTGGTCTTGAGATACATGAACGCCTGGATGCAAGTGGCTCCATAGATACTAGACTTCATGATTAGCAATACCTCAGAATCGGTATCAATGCTGGAGAGCTTACATGCCTGCCACGAGACATCCGATGAAGCCAGCACCTAGCGAAGTGACAACGGCGTCTACATTCAGCGAGGTCATACCTGGGGTGAAGACAGTGAAATGTTAGTCCGGCGATACAGCCTTGGTTTAGTATAGAAATTAGTTTTGATTAGGCCATCACCGCGTAGGATCCGCGTACGCCGAACGGCAGGGAGAGTATACATACGCTGCATGACCGCACTAGAAGCCAATGAGCCTCTCGAGGGATTCAGCGAAGGCAGCTGAATTGGACTCCACGGAGTGTGTAGGTGTCCACACCGCGAATGGAGCCTGGGGTTATTGGTTGGGAGGTCACTCCTCAGTTTTTTCCGGCGACCATTTATGTAGTTACCTAGATCTGTGTAGCGTTCCCCTTGTGACAGGGGTTGAGAGTGTCATTGGCATCGGTCGGAAAAGCATCAGCTGGGTCCACAACGAAGACGGAGCAAACCACCTTAGAAGTCTTCTATTCGGGCAAACCGTGGAGCTTCTTGAATTTACTAAATTTGCTGGATAGTCGATCCTGGGTCAATCTGTCAGGTCAAACCATCTGTCCTCAGACATAGCAATCCAAGTGAATAAAAAGAAGAATAGCGAGTTTAATGTTATACAGTCAGCATTTATGCATGCAAAAACAAATCCCACACAAAGCACGGCGAGGCAATCACCGTGTGGATGTAAATATAACAGCTATAGATAACAAGTCACAGCTCACAGCGCCGAGCTCCAGATGTTGCGACCATTTGCCACGGCTGCAGATATCTCATTTGTGGCCCTGAGGACCGCATCCGGGGCAAACCTTTCCGTGAGTACGGCAAGCTTCGAGCGGTATTCATCTCCTCCCACGTACGCGCCACACATACGACGCTGCCCCGTGAAGGCCGAACGCCCGTGGAGGACACGGTGGTTATCGAACACTAAAAGTGGGCGCCGATCGGCATGAGGCTAAAATATACGGGGGGATTACTTACCGACAGCAGTGCCTGGTTGCAATTGCAGCCAGAACTCGGAATCTGGGCTCGTAAGGCACTTGTTCCAGGCTCGAATTGCATTGTACCTGTGATCTCATTCAATAGAAGGCCTTCAGAAATAAGTGATAACGAACCAATCATCCACCAGGTGTGGGTCCAGGTGATTCATCGCGCTCCGATCATCGTTGTTCCACCGCACCTGTATCAGTTCCCCCGTCACTGGGTCGTGCCCGAGCACAGGGAACCCCGTCGGCGGGTGGGGGCGGTACATCACGGCAGCCTCGCCCGCTGCGTGCGTGGGGACGGGGACCTTAGAGAGTACCTCGTACGCGTCGGGGTGCACGTCCTTGAGGATGGAGGCGGCATAGAACCCGTCGACGAGAAGGGATGCGCCGCCTGTGCCGTCCGTGTGCGAGAGGAGGTGGAAGAGCTGCAGGCCGCAGGGGTCGGTGAAATAGGTGGTGTCGGTGTGTGCGCCTATGGCGACGTTTGTGTAGGCGAGGTCGCCCACGGAGAGGTCGGATGTAAAGTCCCACAAACTGCCGTCTGTTAAGAGTGAGTGGGGATCTTAGTTTGCTGCGGGGAACGTACAGTATGTTTGACGGATGAAACCGATTCGCTCGATGAGAGCCTGCGTCGCTTCTGGTGTGGGTGGGACGCCTTGGACCAGCGAGAAGCCAAACTTGTTCTGCGAGAGGTCAGTCGCACGAAAAGACACTTGAAATTGTAAACGTACAATATTAGACAACCACTTAAACAAACCCTTATCATCTTCAGCCATGGCTTCTTCATATGTCACCGTCGGCGGCGACTGCTTGATCCGCGTGCCCCAAAGAATCTTTCTGTGCAAGTTACGTGGTCAACAACGTTTCAGGGGGAGTACCGTTGCACGGACTCATTCGTTGCGTCGGGTTTGTGGATCACTGGATCGTAGGAGTTGCGTTGTAGCCATGACCAGGGGTATAATGATACATGCGAGTCGGTAGATGGCCCTGGAACTCAAGTCAATTGTAAGCAAATGTCTAGTGGTGAGTTGAACGCACATGATACCTCTAAGCCTTCGACTTTGGGTTCGACGTGAACGGGTGCGATGTCGTGGGGTATCTAAGTGTGGGGCGTCAGAAATTCAGCGCGGAGGTAGTTCGACTGGATGAAACAGCGAGCAGCGCTCCAGATCTTTCCGATATTGTTTCCAGGTTCACAATAAAGGCCCCGCTGCGATAGACCAATCAGAGATATGTTACAGAGCTTAGCTTCGTAAGCGGTGAAATGAGGCTCCTGAACGTTACACCCCCAGGGCTGCCACACAACTGCTCGTTGCAGATACAATTGGATACAAGACTATCGCAGGGGTATTTCGAAAAGTCCGAGATCGAAGATAGCCTTGACAGAACAACAGAGCTCACCGCAAATGTGTCTAAGAGGCGCTGTTTCGTGACTGCATGAAAACATTTAGGACACCTGCAGTGATCTCGCAGCCATATGTTATGGCTGTAATAATGAGAAGATAAACATGAATTCATTCGTTTAAAACGTACAATCGTGACCACGTCCGTGTATCCCATCCAATCGCCACCTTGCTGTCCCCAGTGCTCACTATTGGCAAGTCGTCCGGCGACACCTCCGATACCTGCAGCATGTCATCTACTGATGTCCGTAGACGTAGCGCCGCCGCCGATGCTGTCGTCTGTCTAAGATATGGCGCAAGACGAGGTAAAGAAGCACGCTAATTAAACAAGTTAATTTTAATCGGCCATTTAAAGAGTAGATACTCACCGTCAATCGTGAGGCTGCTCTGCATAGATGCCTTCTGTATCCCAACATTTAATGAATATATCGATGATAACAGAGCCACCGTTGTCGTCACCGGAGTCGTCGTCGTCGAGTCGAGGTCGCAGACCGCTCAAAACGTCGTTTCACGTGCTCAAACCACGGCGGCCCGAAATGCCGGTTCCAATCAAGTTTACTTCAACGACAAGGTTGCACGAAGCTGCATGACAATGGTTTTCCTATGGTAATTATGTCACACATTCTCATACCATTTGCACTTAGTCTATGCATTTACGAGACGTACTCAACAACTGGACCCTTGAACAAGCTAACTCCACTCGTCGGTTCGCCTCGTCCCCATATAGCATAATACTGATGATTTCGGTACTCCTTCGAACGGCATCGCAGACACAAATTTTTGGTAACTCTGCAGCGACGACTCCAATGACGGAAATTATAGGGATCTATGTATCTGCAGGCTGCAGCTAAGTATCTGTCTATAAATATTCAAGCCTATGGTCACCTCTGGTCATGTTTTGGAGACTGCGACAATCTTCAATCTTCGAGCCGAATCTTGAGTTGTACATATGAAAATTTAGCGTATATGATACACTCGTAGTCACTCCCGTTAGAAGCCTCTTAGCCTCCGGGACGGGGATGATCGGTGCTAGCGACTTACAATGTGGGCTGCGGTGATCTACGTGTCGAAATCTAAACTGACCCGTTTTTTAGAGTTAGGTTTAGTGCAGGTAGATCCAGTTGCCACAAAGAATTACAGGTACACCTCGGAGCATGTCCCGGGATACAGACCTTACCGGCGTTTATGAGAAAAAAAAACTGTTGTTTGCTTGAGGTATGTGCCCTTGTCCAAGACTTGTCAAGCGCCGTTCTTTATCCGAACAGAAGGCTTTGGACGAGACTGGGACGAGACACTGTTTGTATTGCGTTTGAATTCGTTCAGTACTTATTTGACCGAATCTTGGAAATGGAAGCGCCATCGATCTCGGTCTCATGCGACAGCCATACCAAAGCCACACAGCGCTGGCTGACCAAAGGAATGATCGATAGTGATCTGTGTGGAACGTCCCTTGAGATCAATCAGATCTGCTCAGTCTAAACCAAATCCAAGTGAACGAAGGGATCGCACCGTGGCGGCGTGAATTGACGGTAACTTGCGTGGTATTACATATGTACGTGGAGCATAAGTTGGTTCTCAGCGAGTTCATTTTCCAGTGTACTAAACCCTTTTCTAGGTATTTTTCCAACTACGACCGATGTCTACCTCTATCGGATTGTCGTTGGGTGCCATGCTTGTTGGTCTTGTCATCGCAGCTATGTGCGTCTAATAATGACCTAATTATGATTAAGCCGTTGATGACAGCTTCCTAACAAACCTACAGGATCTATGGCGCTACTTGCTACCAGATGTTCACATATTCACAAGATTCTCGAGACTCTCCCCGATTCAAAGCCCTTGTGAGTTGGATCCGTCATCCCTCTAATAACTTCAGGTTCGCTGACCGGGACTCTTAGATTTCGGTTCTTTGGTATCTGCTGTTCATGCATTGATCTTTAGTCTCCCTCTGAACTCTCGTTTTCAGGGGTTTAGACACCGTTCACATGGCCATGATTACACACGCCGTGTACCATTATACAATCAATACCTACGGAGACGTGAAGTCCCTGGAAGTGCCAGTGTGGTGCGTTTCGTCTCGTCTCTCCGTCAATTCTGGGCGCTAACTTCGCGATATCTCCTAAGGAGCCTTCTGGTGAGCAACAATATATTACGCAAATAATGCCTTCAAGTGACGTTTGGCATGGAATATAGGCTCAAGTTTACCTTGCTGTGCGTGTCCTTCCTTCGTCAATGTCGTTGACCTCCAATAATATAAAACTTGTATAGACATGGTGTGATAGCATTGTCCGGGCGTAAGCCTTCTCTTCTCTTTTTCTAGAATGTCAGCAAGACCAGCTCATCACAAAGCTCAGCATTTACTGTCGTCGGATCTGGCTAGGCAAGCGCATTGCGAAAGCGTAATGATCCTGATGCTTACCCCTCCTTACAGTGTCCGGAAAAAACTATCTACTCGCAGGGCTTATTGTCAGTCTATCTTCGCTTTAAGTTGGTCGCATTCTAATGAGTCGTGTCAGGCTTCAACATCTACAGTGACTTTCAGTAAGTGATCACTGTTCTTTGAGGTGATGACTTTCACTCAGTCGCGACACTAGTCTTTGCCAACAGTGCGTATTCTTTGGTAGCATAATTTTCACCTCATCGGGTAAACCTTTTTTTTTAGTCTTTGCTACCAAATCGTACGTCCTAGTTATGAGAGTTTGATGTTTTGAAATGACATGACACACAGATTATTAGCTAGTGGTACCAAAAATTCTGCCTCAAGTTCTGTGGTATGCCAGTTTCCCAGCTCTTTAGAACGTTTTTCAATTCCACTACCTGATACTAGCATTTCCTCTACGTAGCATTCGCTGGAGTGATAACGAGTGATTCCTTTATTGCGGGCTCGCTTTGTATCGCTCTTTCGAGCTACCGAACAGGATTCCGAAAGTAAGACTCAACACCTTCGAGCTCGGCTTGCCACTGATACAGGCTTGGTCTCAGTATGAATTCAGTGGTTAATACTCTTATTCTGTATTGCGTTAATACAAGTGGGTTGTGTTGTTATTCCTTTCATACTGTTGCCAACTTGAATGCTTACCGGTGGGGATTTACAGCTTTACTCACAACGTAGGTCTATGGCTCTTGATATTGATATAGCGACGCTGATGTCCTTGATAGAATTTGCGCGATTGCCTGCGTCATAGCTTCTGTAGGCTGGCCGAAGACCACGATTTACCTTGCACTGATCTTTGCGCTCAGTAAACGTGAGCTCCAATCTCTTCGGGTCCTCGCAGCAGCTGATGATTCCTATGTAGTATACGTTACCAGCTTGCTGGCTGCTCTCAACAGTAGACAGGCCTTATGGGAGAAATGCTTCGGCGGCGTACATGTTAGCGAAGAAAGGTCGCTTCGGATACCTGGGCTGTCCAGTTCTTTCTGGTCTCCTGTAACTCTGTCGAGCAGCTCGGTACGTCGGTCTAGCTGCGGGAGACGCGTGTTTTGAGCTGATATAATTTTATATCAGTCGATTGTCCTGAAAATGGAGCCAGTGGTGAAAATCAATGGCGTTACTTATTCAAAACACGGTGATTCAGACGTGGAAATGCAAGCATCAGACTTGCAAACAAAACATGTCTATTGAAATTCAAAATGGTTATATAGTTTACCTTAAGAAAATGATACTATGTACCTAATATTATGAGCATTCGTTACTTTCCGAATTTTTCATTTTAGTTGAGCTGACGTGGCGCGACGTGCGTCGCCTGTCACACATCTCATGATCACGCGCGTTCGCGCGACCCCTTGTCACTCTTGCCACCAACTTCCTTGCAAGTCCCCTATCCATATTATTGCTACATCAGGATGCGCATAGAATTGAACGGCTTCTCTGCCTGGATCAACCTTGAAGAGGTCGAACTAACAAGTCATGCGGTCGAATACTCTCCTGATGGTACTCTTGTAACTTGTTGGATTGCATCAGAGGCTGGGAGGGTCAGAACACAGTAAAACTATTACTCTGAAATATCAGATGACTTATGGTTGATTGTGAAGCACTTTACAGTGAATTGGCAAGACCTGAAGCGCACCTTTTCCAGTTCAGGAATGGTTTTTGTTGATGGACTCTCACATTCCAGACATACTTTGGCCCGGCGTGGGAACGGTTTAGCCTGCAAAGATGGCTTCATGACATCGCAGTCTACGAAGAGACTATTCATGTTTTCGGAATTGGAACTTACGGGTCAGTTCTCGTCATGCATGGCCTTATCTCCCATTGATACCATTCACCCATAGACGACGATCAATTTTTGCATACTGCGACTGCGGATTTGGGGGATATTAAACTTTTGATAAACCGTTGCAAGAGGACCGCTATTTACAAAGGCTCAGGACAGCCATCTCAATCGCAGAAAGCCACCTATGACTACTCTGAGCCAGAGAAAGTCCATGAACGTTCTAAGAAGGCCATGGGTCATCGGTTTAAGTGAGTGATATGAGCATCTACCGCGTTATACTGAACCTGATGAGTCTAAATTTATTAAGGCTTGGACCCGAAATTCCTCATACAGTTGGAAAGTCCTCACACAAGACAAAGGTTCTGGAAAAAATCGCCACCTTCATTTTTAAATACCGCCCTCTTGGTCAGTACCAGCGCCCCTAGTGCCCAATCAGTCAACTTGATAGAACAGGCAGCACAACTCCAGGCGAATGGAATTATTCCACTTGAACAAAAGCGCAAACGCGCTACGGAACCTGTGGATACTATTGATCTCAGCCGGGATGATGTAGAAGATGACGACTCGGATGATCAACGCATTCAGGCCCTCCAGGTATGTACAAGACCTCTTCTTGGCGTCTAAGCGTCAATTGCTCGCAGGAAGAACTCCTCTTGCTCAAGCAAAGGCAGAAGAAATGTCAGAAAGGTGTCAAGACAGAGCTCGATGATACAAAGGTCAAGGCCGAAGTCAAGGTCGAGGGCGTGGCAGGAAATGATATTATTGATTTAACGTTGTGAACGTGTGAGTTCTGTTTGGAGACTAATGAAAGCTGTCAAACCACTGACATAAGAACCTGTACAGACAAACATTCCTAACGTTATTTTATCCCCACCCTTTTGTTGGACACGACGAAGATTTTCCTCGAACCTCGCAAGTTTGAAAACACGATTTTTTGGTCCTCCCATGGACATGGTTTGCACCTCTCTAGGCAATAAGGTCCCATAGATAGTATTATATTGTAACGGTGCTTACTGATTCTCTCAGCCGTCCCCCGACGCTAAAGAAGAGCACATACCATTTGACCGCTTGGTTCTTCACTTCTGATATCTTGTCTTCCACGAGAAGTAGAACTTGGTTTAACCCCACCATATGTAATAAAGGAACATGTCGGAATCGCACTCGACAAACCAGTTGGACTACCTGTCCCATTAGAACATACAACGTTACAGTTCTGTGACCTGTAACTCAGAGGTGACAAAGCTCTGGCAATGCTGGTCAAATCTGTATTGGGAACATATGGTCTAAAATTAAAGTATGGATACACACACATCATGATGAAATACACTGTTCATAGCAATCGCTGCTGTGAAAGTCCAGAGTCTGACATGGTGGTGGTCGCTACTGGCAGCCAAAGGTGTTTGCCTGAAAAAAACCTGGAAAAAAATTGATGTGGCTGTTCAGATGCTGTTTCCATAGGAAATAGGCTACAAGCTTGTGAGTGGAGGATTTCAAAGTGAATAGTCTTGGATGGAATAAACGTCGACAATCACACCAGGTTCAACCTCGACAATGTTCGACCTTTCGCAGTGCTCATTGACTTGTACCCTGGAATCATGATGGTGGCAGAACTTAATAACCAATATATTAGATGGTAGTGATCAGGAAAAAATAGCAATTCACGACAATTCTGCACACGTGCAGGGGACGATGCTGACTCGCTACATTGGGGTAAGTCTAGAAAGATGCGATGAAAATGTCTCACTTACGATGACAAATTAAGTCATTGCCTTCTACGTAGGTAGGTTCAGGGTACTTTGATGTGAGTCGTGAGCTCTCTTGCTTCAGGACCGCGGCCCGCCACAACGACTGTACATTGAGACCTAAATGGTCTCGTCAGTTGGCCAACATGGTATGGGGTGTGCAAACTCAGATACTCGGCATTGGTTGACGCATTTGGTTGCCCATCATCAAATGGTGAATGCCTGAATGGAGATGGGGATGCGTACAATTAGTGAACCATGGACGGCTGATGTTACAAGTCCATTCCAATCTCTGACTTTCGAGCCCTGTCTACAACGTTACTACAAAATCTCTCACCTTTCCCTCCTTGTTCGTCATATCCATAACTCAAATCCTTGTCATATTGTCTCTACATCATATCATCATCATCATCTCATAGACAATCCCTAGTTTATTCTTCAGATTTTATCAAACTTCCCCCAATATTTGATTCACCCATTAGTTTAGATTACTCATTGGAATCTTATTATGGTGGGCAATATTGCAACCCCATTTGTTCTTTTGATTTCTCGTGCCTAATCCTCTGGCTATCTTATTGCTCTCTTGGATCCTTTTATTCGTGTTCCTTGCACCTTTTGAGGAGATCAGGGCTGCACGCCGTCGGCGTGTGTACAGCTCACAGGTACCATGAACCATCTGGGAAGATTATATACAGGTTATGGGTTATGATGTTAGAATCCTATAATCTATTGGAATGCTGTAGAATACAAATGTAAGCGTGAATCCTCAGTCAAGTATGAGTGACTGAGAGGAGTGTACCTGTAGAATACAATGTAAGCGTGAATCTACAAGGCACATTAGTGGAGATGTAGGTGAAGTAAGAGATAAGCAGCTCACTCTCGGTCAAGTATGAGTGACTGAGGGTGTCAATAACTAGTCGTCCGTATATATGTATCTATTGTAACAAAGAGTGTCCATAAGTAGTATATAATGCTTTGGCCATATGGCCATGATAACA
>JAFLHD010017954.1:0-11573 GCA_018856295.1 Blastosporella zonata
CCGGAGCCGCAATATGTAACTGACAGCCTTGCGACGGGAGGCAGGAGCTCGCAGGCGCGCGCAAGATGGAGTGATGGCCGATCGTAGATACTGATGTTTGTAGGACGCCAGAGTGGCGGATAGGCACGAGATACCGCTCTCCATCTAGCGCAAACCTGACCCAAAACCCAGGGTGCATCAATGACTCTGGGAGGGATGCTGAGAGTAGGAATGGGGAGGGTGGAGAGACGAAGGAAGATCTCAGAAAGGAGCTCCGGGGGAAGGCGTTTGTGAGGTGCAAGAGCTATGCGGTACTTGCGCACACGTTCTTCCTGGGCATCTCGCCTTGCGGCTATAGCTGTCAATTCCTGATTTAACTCAGAAAGCATGTATTCGGCTTCGCACAGCAGGGTTCTGGCGTGCTGTATCTCTGCGCCAAAGATGATGTTGCAGTTCGACATCACAGCAGCACTCTCGAGCTTCGCTGAAAGCACTGCAGCGTTCGACGTCATTTGCGATCGTATCTGAGGGGGGATTTGGTATGAAAATAACCTCCTGATATGGCTTCCTATATACCATAAATTCGCACCATATGCATCATGAACGAGGAAGCCTTCCTGCCTTGTGTACCTGACATGCACACGTGTTAGTCGAAGTGGTGCTTCGATTAGAATACCTTTGACGCACTGTATAGACCCAAATGGTACTAATAATACGGCGCCAATACGGCCAACAAAACCTAACAAGACCCATCGCCTATGTGGCAGTTGGTGAGAGGAATCGAAATTGTCTGATGCCGTAAAATTTGTGGGCTCTGCGAGGGATTCATGGTCAAAGAAGTAGACCCGAGTGAGAATGGAGTACAAAAGAAATGCGAGTACAAAGTCAATGCGCTCGCGGCGGCCATGAGCGAAAGTTCCGTAGAACTTTTCTTTGAACCTCGGGCATCGGGGTAAATAATGACACAGTAAACTGCTCGTGACAGAAAAATTCTGAATGTATTGGGAAGGGAATTGGCGGATGTCGGGAGATCATCCGATGGGAAGACGGAAGATGCAAAGCTGCGGGAGTCGCAGCACGATTGAACACAGGCTTGTTCGAAAGTCCCTGCAAGCTGGAAAAGTACATACTAGTAGGGGTTATACGTTGGCTAAAGGTTAAACTACAGCTTTGGGGGTGACATCATACCAACTCCGCGCGAAGTGTAAAGGGGATGCAAAGGACATCATCCTGTGGTGGGTTGCCAGCTGATTAAAGATCTAGCGTTAGTGATATGTGAACATTTCCAATTTCCAGCAAGTAGCCCCGTCGGTGTAGACAGCAAGAGGACGTGTTCTATATAGAGAGAAGCCAACCCTAATTTAGAAACGCTTATATTTGATGTTGTATATGTGGCGGCGCAAGTTCACCGTTGTAGCAGCACACCCTGGCTCAAGTCAGACGCTTTTGGACTTTCCATCTAGAAGAATCAATATCCATATCAACAATACATCACACAGTTAGTCGCATTCAGTCATTGTTACATTTGTCCAATCTTATGCTAACGATTATACTGGAAATGGAGAACTTCAAAGAGTAACGGCGAGCCTTAAGAGGTTAGAGGGCGCCCCAACCTGGTCTGCCTTTCTCCAGTACTTCAAAGGTCGAACTATTCGCGGAGCTATCCAGTACTTGAAAGACTTGCTGAGGGATGACCTCACGAAGGATCTTGCGGAGCTGATGCCACAATCCCCAAACAGCGTGGATACAACCCTCGTTATCTGATTGAAAAGGCTGTAAGGGTTCTAGAGTCATGAGCACAGGCCGAGGTAGACGAGGACGATCGCCTCCAACTTATCCAAATGCAGGTCAACGGCCTTCACGGTGCCCCGCTGCTCTGAAGAACTTCGAGGAACTGTTTGTCTTCATGACCATCCATTATCACAACGTCTTTTTGAGCATGACGTACGAGCTTGGCCCTCGAGGAAGAGGAAGAATTAGGAGATGCCGAGAACGAGGATGAGGATGCTGAAAAGAGCGAAAGAGAAGACCGTCTAATGAATAAAGAAGTCATTATCCCTTGCGCAGCGGCTGCGTTCTTTCCTGGTGAAGTGCTTGAAGAAAGCCAGAGGATCGTAGCTCCCGTTTGACGGACATGATTCACGATGCGCACATACTCTGAAACCCCGCGTCCATTATCCTTATCTCGACTCTGTATATGCCTATGCATATATATAACGCGCCTGACAGTTGTCAATCGCTACTGTGGCAAATTATCCAAGTCGCTGCCTGATTTCCCTTGCTACAACTTGTTGGGTAATTATTAGGATCTTCTTCACCTGACTGTGGGTCCGCTTTTGAAATTAAGTCGATGAGCAGTCCAGAGCTATTCCATTGTCAAGTTGGGTCCGTTCAAAGCAGGTGAAGCAGGGGTCCTGTAGTTTGGCAACTCGAACGAAAGTTGGAGTGTAAAGGCTCCTTGAGGCTGTTGTTCTCGTCGATTATTCGATCGGTTGGTTATATTCCAGCTTCACGCTCTCTCTTAGTGTATCATGCCCGCCGCCTCTGTGCGTAGGACTCAATAGTCCTCGTTTAAGGCTATTACATGTACCCTGTATTCTATAAGTGTACAATGCAATCGGCTTGTCGTTTCTGTCCATTGCGTTGAATTGAACTAAGATAGATTGAGTATAACGCAGTACAGACCCTGGAATTGAGTTATAATGGATGGAATGGCTGGCATGCATCCCCCCGATTGTACATGAGCTGCCATGATTGCATTAAAATCCACCTCATTATGAAAAGGATGTTTTGAGAATCAGGCCTTATCATATGTGGTAATATGTTCTTCCATTGACATTTTACTGAAAGGCGGATAAATACTTATGTTCACCAATCCACTGATCCAGGAAAACGCCAGGTTAAATTAGGCGGATGACAAGCCTGGGTTTCCCCGGTTTGCCGATTGTCGCCATCACAATGCATTCGCTCTTCCACGGACATCTCTTCTCCGAGTCTTGATTGCTAGCGCTATCTAGTCACATTTGTTATCATTTCACAGATTACTGGAAGGGAGACTAGAGGTAAGAAAAATTCTTATATATAGCTTGAGTGGTCGTGGAGTTGTGAATCTGGATTCTAATGCTTTCCAGCAGCAACGGCCTTTGTGACATCAAACCAAAGCATAAAAACTGCGATTCCGGTCCCCGTAGACTGCCCCAGAGGGACGCGGAGGAGTTACGAAAAGAATTGCCTGGCCGGAAACGTGGGCTTCGATCCGTCAAGACCACATCAACGCAAACGTGTTCGCAGACACGAGTGCGTGGACCGGCCGACGAACTGGGTTCTTCAGTGCCACCCAAGTTTCTGTTTACGCCGGCGGATACCCCTCCGGCGTACTCAGTGACAGAATCTATATCCACCTCGCCCAAAATTCCTAATCTCAGGTCAAATTCTTCTCCTCATATCACTGCTGCGCCGATTCAGAGCCCCTACGCCCGCCGCTTGTCGGCCCAGATATACAGCGAGAGCGAGGACGATCGAGGGGAGGAGGAGGAGGACGGGGGCCTCATGCGCACTGCGTGGTCGGGATCTACGGGAAATCTCCAGGGGTCAGGATCTGGACTGCGGACACGTATATTTGGCATTGGCCATCGTGAGCGGCCAAAAACGATATGCACGACGCCTGGGCTGGGTGGTGCTGGGGAGACGGAGACGGAGATTGACGAACCAGTGCGTGCTAGCTAACTACTCTCAAAATTAACGCTGACAGGCCTACCTAGCCGCGGCATCTACCTACAGCACGAATTATCCCTGCGTCAGACCCCCTTGTGCCTCCTAGCCCCGTCCAACAACAACTAACACCCTTCCTCTTCGAATTTTCCCGTCTCCTTTCTATCGTGCCCGCCGTTTTCGGCACTCTATACAACCTATACCGCATTTACCGGCCGCCTACAAGCCCACGTGCCCCCGAGCGCGTTGACTTTGCCGTCTCAGCTCTCTGGGCCATCCTCACGGGGTACCAGTGTCTCTGCCTTACGACGGGCTTGCTGACGCGGTGGCGGCTGTACTACCCTCCGTTACCCACATTGATCCGGTTGCTCGCGCTGCAGGGCATCTGCTGGCCCGCGACGCAGCTGACATGCACAATCCTCGAACATGGGAAGAGGCCCGTCATTGTGTGGGCGGTGATTGGGACGACTACGTGCGTGAGTCGGAGCGTACAGATATGGGTCACGAGCAACTTGTGGTGGGAGACGAGGGAGGTACGTGCTAGGGATAGGAATCAGCGGGCGAGTCAGGGGACGGAAGTGGAGAAGAAGAGTCGCAGTGGGTACTGGAAGCGTTGGGGCGGGGGCACGTGGGGCGGGAGGAGATGGGATTGGAAGGAGGTCGGCGTCAAGTGTGTGCTGCCCGCAGGGATTGTGTATTTTGTGATGGCGTGGGCAGAACAGTTGAGGAGGGAATTTTCCTGTTGCTGAGTTGTTTTTGCTTTCGCTTCTGAGTATTTTAGAGCATTCTCATTTGTATCCTTATTGACAGTTTTTTTAAGTGACTTTAACGAGCTCCCTCGAATCGATGATGATAACGTGATGTTACGCCTATCTTCAAACTCAAACGATTCTTTACTTAGTTCTTCTTGCACGGAGAGAACTCAAAGCAAGTCGGGGACTGGTCTTCTTCATTGGTCCGCATGCAAGGTCGAATCCTCCGCGCCTGAATGACTTGTCGAACAAGCAGCTCATAAAGGAGCTTGTTGTGGGCGAAGGGCTCATTCCAGGATCCATGTACAGTGAAGAGGAAGTAGTCGTCGACACTCATGAAAGAGGCTCTCAGGATTTTAGAGTCATGGCGGCGTGAACCGACGTCGACGAGCGGCGAGGATCCTCGCATCAGAGCATACAACGTGTTCCCCACTCCAACAGGATTCCCAGAAACCTTCGATCTCACAGCAACCTTTGACCTCCCCTATCATTCCGACAGTCACATCCTTGCACTGACGCTCTGAAACAGCTTAATCTGGACGGAATCCTTTCCTTCATGGCTATGCGAGACAGCAATGAGATTATCCCCTACGCGCAGGCTAAGACGATAATCTTAGCTCTCAACAAAGTCGACAATTTTTGTGAGTGGAAAGCTAGCGAAATGGTCGATGGCAAGGTGCGCATATAAATTCAATATGGTAGGATGCTTGACTATCGAGAACATCAAGAGCAACGGCGAGTCAGAAGACATGAAGGAATCTTCCTGCTGAGGCTATACCTACTCCTTTCTGCCGTGTGTCGTCTTTTGCCTCCTCCTAAACTGTCTGTAGGCTACGAATATTCAGCATTACTTAACTTGGACATGGAGTATTCAAGGTAAATGGCACATATATATTGAAAGAGACAGAGTTTTCTCTGTTGTCCTATTTAACAAATATAAGACTTCTCGGTGGTGGAAGTTCACAAGAACCTTCGAACTTTCAGAACAGTAGAGGTTGTGGGCTATGACATCATCAATGAATATTTGAATTGGTATTCCCATCAATTTTGAAACTTAGTCAACCACCATCATGATCCCCATATCACCGCATAGGCAATTCACAAGCTTGCCTCCGGAAATTATCACAGAAATAATCGTCAAACTAGATAATTTATCCGTTGTGCATTGTTTATTGGCGAGTCTCACAGCTTTCTGGCAACGAACGGAAGACCATGCTTACACAGTTACACTCAACATAGATTTGCAGAACTTTGAATAGGATCATCACACAGTCTTCAAACCTAACATATATGATCGAACTATATCGGGATGGTATGGTGGACGCCGGGTTCACGCAGTTATCACATTTGGAGCGTCTCGCGCAACTTAGGAATCGACGAAGAGCATGGGCACACCTAGAATGGAAGACATCCTCCGTCGTGCGGTTACGCGGCATATGTAATGCTTATGAGCTCGTAGGCGGGATATTTGCTCATGGGGACACCAGTGGTGCTGAATTTGTCACGACCGCATTTCATTCGTCCACTTCACCGGGGCATCATCAACTACGCCGAGAAAATATCCAAATTCACCCGAAAGATTTTGCAATTGATCCAGGCCAAGATCTCGTCATCTTTATAGACACTCATGAGAAGTACGTGCGGCATCCGTTTGGTCTTTTTACAACATTTTACCCTTCTGCGGCAGCCCCGTCTCGGATGAGCACGGCGAAGTGTTCAGGCTCCATGTACATTCACTATCCACGCAAGAAAAACACCCAAAAGCCCGCAAGCCTGTTCTCCCAATCGTAGTTCCTCCATCCCTAACGTACGCTACGTTCGTACGGGGTATCACGCTCCAAGTCGCAGATGACATAGTCGCGGTGATGCTCTACGCCAGTCACCAGCAACTCGTGATATTCAACTGGAGAGACGGAACTTTGATTACAGTACGTTATAGCCCTTAAATTACTCCTCGCCGCTCTGTTAAATCCGATCTCTTGTTCACAGGACTCCGCCGAACGCGGCAACGTCCTGGACATGGAGGCCGATTTTTACTTTATCAGCCCTCGTGCCTTCCTTCTGACGTCTCCAGAAGGAAATGGATCAATACATATATATTCGTTCGAGTCGGTGGAAGGGTTCAACCCTGATCGCGTTGCCACTCTCCATCTCCCTGCATTGGACGCGGATGCCCGATATCAAACCATTTCCCCTCACAGTGGACCATTCGAAACTCCTTCAGCAAATACGCCATTTGCGACATCTCCTTTATCGAGGATATATGTTATAACATTGTCAGTTCTGTACGATCGGACTCGGCTTGGCATAGAATCCCAGTCGGAGCTATTTTACCTCTTTGTAAAGGGCAGCACGTTCCTTTCTTACGTGAAGGCCTTTCTTTCTGGTGACTCCCCAGCGGCGGTGTCCGTACCATGGTCACAGTGGGGTCCATCCAAAACCCGTCTTCTCGCAGGCCTTCCGTCATATTCGACATGGTTGCGGTATGTATTTCTTATCATGACGTTTCAAAGAGTGATTTCGATGACTCCTTCCAGATATGTGCATGGTCAGAGAGTCGTCCTTCCCCAAAAACGAGGCTGCTCTGGCGCACCTGTCGTCAGAGTTTTGGATTTTAATGTCCGTTTCCCTCTCAATGAAGAATATGATACTGGATCATCGGAAATCTGTACAACACCCACGCAAGTACGACACTGTTTCCAAGAGACCGTAACAACAACGCTTCCGTACTATACAGGGTCTTGTACCCTGTCAGGACTTTCTGATGAATACTTTGCTTATATGATAGACGAAGAGCGGATCATCGGGATCAAAGTACGTATGAATCCTCTTGTTTTTGGAGGGATCGTGAATTGAGATTTCTCAGGAATCAGGGGATTTCGATGAAGAGATCCAGGAGTTACACGTCTTCACCTTTTGATTCTATGTTGTCGCATAGTACTCAATGAACATGGAAGTTCGATATCATAATTTGAACCACCTTCGTTTTCAACCTGCCCCAAGAAAGGAAGGTTTGGAGTATCTGGCCGACGGGCTGGTGGAGTTCTTGGCGCAAGTATCGAGGTGAGTAAAAGGGGCCGTCGAATTGGCGCTCAGGTGATAACGCGTCCCCGGGCCTGTACTCCGTACCACAAGCCATGACCTTATCTCAGGTAGTACTTATCAAGGTCCTTCCTATGTGACATGTGGTCCACAATGATGGTACTAGTAGGCGGGCGCCAATCAGGTGGGATCCTTACAGCATTCTTATCTGACCAACTGTATCTTAACAGCTTCCATATTATGAAACTGTTCAGCCAGCCCCCACCATCGTTTTTGCCCCCACCTATTTTGAAATGCACGTCGAGAATACACTGGAGAAGGACGAGGCTGAGCTCGCTCGTATGGGTTACAAGCAGGAACTGAAGTACGACAACCATTCTTAGCCCAATAATATTACATGAACTCATCCACGCTGGTTATTTGTAGACGCGAGCTGGGTCTTATGCAGGTATGCCTTTGGAAAGCGTGTACCGGACGTCAAATCACTTATTCAATCATTGATAGAATTTCGGGGTAGCTATGTCTCGTCACGCGACACGACTCTTCTGCTGAACCATGATGCACCACAGGTCTCATTCTCCATTATTTCCGTCATCACTGGCCTTCCATCTTTGTTCCTTTACGGCTTGGTGAGACTTTACTGCGGTCTTTATGATGCTTGAATGCTAGTCTGATTTGTCAAAGAACACGGGTGGCCCTGCGGTAATGATATGGGGATGGGTTGTCGTGGGTATGATTCTTTCAAGGCTCGGCCATGAACTAGGCTAATGTCAACCTCAGCATTCTTCACGATGATGGTTGGACTTTCGATGGCCGGTATGTACACCAGATCAATCGTTGTTCGGCAAAACGTTCAACTCTGTCGCCTAGAGATTTGCAGGTGCTTCAGAATTTATTTTCCCTTCCGGAATAAGTAGGATCGATGAATTGGTCAAGTGCGCATCCCACATCAGGCGGACCTTACTTTTGGGCAGCCATGCTGTCAGAGCGCAAGAATGCCCCATTGGCGTCGTGGATTACCGGTAAGTGGCACTAGTTACGAAGAACTAGACTCTGATCACACAAGTCTCAAGGATGGTTCAACCTGTTGGGGCAGGTAGCGGTCACGACCGGTATTAGGTTCGTTCCACACACTACCTTCTTTTTAGTTTATCTCACTACATATGTTTAGCTTCGCGTGTGCAAACTTCCTGTCAACGGTTTGCACACTGAAGAGCGATTTCGTGCCTACTCCCAAAACTACGATCGGTGAGTTGTTCGACATTTGTTGCGGTCGCAGCCTAAATTCCTGCTATCTTAGGAATATACGCCGCCGTTCTCTTCTCCCAGGGTCTTACTAACACGTTTGGGGTTCACTTACTGCACTACTTGAATAATATCTCAGTTTGGTGGCACGCGATCGGGACGTTTTCCTTGGTCGTTGCTATATTAGCCAAAGCACCAACGCATCAGTCAGCGAAGTTTGTTTTCCAAACGTTCATCGACGGAACCGGCCCAGCTGGAGAAGGATGGGGTGATCGTGCAAGCAATGTTTATGTGGTTCTTGTCGGAGTAAGTGGCGCTCTGGAAAGCTTAATACACCTTAATTAAATGACACCGCCATTCTATCCAGTTGTTACTCGCCCAGTACACTCTCACCGGTAGGCGTTCTAGACTCACGGGGACCTCGATTGGCTGACACCATTGAGGTTTTGACGCAAGTGCACATGTTCGTAGAGTTCTGTTATCTACCCATCCATTGACGAACTCATACCCTAGATGACCGAGGAAACGCAGAATGCCGCAATGGCAGGCAGCGTTGGTATCATTATGTCTATCGGCGTATCTGCGGTTCTAGGCTGGTTTCTTCTCCTTGGCCTACTCTTTTCCATCCAAGATCTCGATAAAACACTGGCACCTGCGACCGGCCAACCTGTGACGCAAATTTTCCTTGACACCGTGGGGGAGAATGGGACAATTGTTCTCATGGTCAGTGTAGTCGGAGTCTAATAGGAGGATGGGATGTCGCTTACTTCACATAAACGCAGGTCATTGTGATTGGTGCTATGTACTTCTGCGGGTAAGTCTGACCTCCTGGATAAAATCTGAAAAATCAACCTTTCTCGCTTTTCTCGTGTAGAACTTTCTCGATTACGTCGAATTCGAGGATGATGTATGCATTTGCACGCGACGGAGGAATACCTGGCCATAAGTATTTTAACTTTGTCAGTGCGAAATGGAAGTCGCCAACCAGAACTGGTATGTCGGCATCGTCGCATTTTTTAAAGTTTCTCTTAATTTGTCTCCCCAGTCTGGCTTGCATGCACATTGAGTTTTATCTTGGGTTTGCCTAGCCTTGGAAGTTCTGTTGCATTTGCGGCCGCTACCTCAATTGCCACAGTGGGCTTATATATATCCTATGGTAGGTGTCATTAGTCTCCCACTTTTTCTTGGTACCGACTTTGCATCTGTCAGGCATTCCGATTGCTTTACGTGTGATTTATCGCAAGAAATTTATCCGTGGACCTTTCCACTTGGGAAGGTTATCCTTTCCTATCGCCATTACGGCTGTATTGTGGATTATCTTCATTTCTATCATCTTTATTCTCCCGCAAGTCAATGTGAGTCCCAAAGCTGTTATTTCTCTCTAAGACAGTACTTGACCGCTTTGTGCCGTTGTGTCGCAGCCCGTGAACTCGCACACTTTCAATTATTCTATTGTGGCGGTTGGAATCGTGCTCGTCTACAGCCTTGGATTTTGGTTCATTAGCGCCAGAAACTGGTTTTCTGGACCTATCAAGCAAATATCAGGTGTGTGGTCAAGTCATTTATTTCATCTGTCTTTCTCTGACAGATTTTTAGCTGAGGAGATGGGAATAGCTGCTAGTACACTTGAATCCATTGAAGCGGAGAAGCAGGCTGCAAACTTTAAGGACTAACGTAGATTCACGAGAAGAGTTTATTTCTGAAGTCTACTAGAGAGTAGTCAGAATTCTTACAATGCGCACACGCGACTTTCAAGAAACGTGTGATGTATATTTCCTAATTCCTATGAAGCGGCGTTGAAGGGGTGGCTCAGGCCGAAGGCGGGGCTGGTGTTGTCGGCGACGCCCATCAGAGGCGGGCCGACGAGCTTCTCGACGGTGCCTTCGTACCACTCCACGACGACGCCGGTGACATGGGCGTTGTTGAGGATCTGGAGGATGTCCGGGGTGGCGTCGCGGACAGTGCCGGGCTTTGTGGTGTTGGGAAAGAGGGCGATCCACACGACGACGGGCCCGAACTTTTCCTTGTCGCCCTCCTCGTCGACGGTCGAGAAGCGGGCGGTGCTGATCGCCGAGTAAAGGAAACCGTGGCTCTTAAGCGACGTCCGGATCTCAGGAGCGACGGTCGAGTCCCACACCTCGTTGAGACGCGTGCCGAAGACGCCGTAGGCAGTCTTGACGGGGACCTTGAAGAAGCGGTCGCCGACTTGCGGCATTGGGAACGGGTTGGTCTCAAAGTCAGAGCGCCACAAGAGATGGGGAGGGTCGGCGGAGAGGCCGTGGTACCAGAAGGTCATCTCGAACTTGGAGATCAGGTCGGGAGAGACGACGGTCAGGGCAGACGAGTCGGTACTGAGCTCGGCCTCGCTCACGACGGGCGAGGTTCGAAAGGTCGGAGAGGTGGGAGACGTAGGAGAGCCCACGGCGCCGCCTTGTGCGGGAGTCCGGGCGTACTTGCGCCTCAGGCAGTCGACTTGGAAGCAGTTGATGCCTGAAATGAAAACGCAGAATGAGTACGTGAGAACTGAAGCGCGCAAAGAAAGAAGACGGAGAGAGAGAGACTTACGGCCAAGGCGCCCGGGGTCAGCCCTCACTTTCTCTACTATATCCTTGATTCCCTGAAGAGCATCTACGAGGTCGACGGAAAATCATGAGTGAGAGGGGGGCTGGGCGTGTAACGACGAAAGCAGATCACCGTCACCCAGAAATCCGAGGTTAACGAGCTCTTCCTCGGTCAGTTCGATGATCTCTGGAGGCGGAGGGGAAACGTTTCAGCAAAGGCAACGAGGAGGAACGACACCTGACTCTTGTTTCGATAATCACGATTCATAAAGCAAACGAGAGA
>JAFLHD010017955.1:0-10307 GCA_018856295.1 Blastosporella zonata
GCGACCAATTACTTTTGACTTGGGTTGAATCGCGAGCATGTGAAACTGTATTTGTGGTCTTTGGATAACATAAGTGTATTGTATACGCCACCTTGCACTGGGGGTTTGGCACAGTGGTAGCGCGCATGCTTTGCATTTATTACATTGCATGAGGTCGTGGGTTCAAGCCCCACAGTCTCCAAATATTTTGTTGATTATTGGCTGCGAGATTTGTATTGCCACCATTATGATCCAGTTTCCCTTCCCAATTATGTCCTTCAGTGCGGACACCATGGCCAATGAATGCAAATTGCAGCGTCGCTGTTGAAATAACGTCCGCAGTCCGACGCTCAGATCAATAAACGAGATGATCAACTAAAGACAAGAAGAATTTCAGTATATCCTCGGGAGCTCTCGAGGGCCAACGGATAGGGAGCTACAACAAAGTATGATACATATATCATGTGGTCAACGACGGCTAGTAAAGTATAAATGCGCTTCCTGCAAAGTACCTGTCGAGCATAAATGTGTTCCTAGATAGCCTCCCAACAAGACTCCCAAAAAGCAACCCCAGTACACGGTCGTCTTCGATCGTAATAGCCCAACGTTAAAGATGCCCTTTCTGATCCCGAATGCCTGCAGTAACTTTCTCCAGCCTAAGCCTTTCCGATAAGTTTCTGAAGCTCCCAACGTCAAACTCTGATCGCCCGGAAGACTAGCGTCCACTTGGAGTGCGATCGGCTGCTCAGAACAAATGATCTTATACATGGACGAGGGATCAAATTCCTTCCTGCACATTGGGCAAAGGCTACTAGTTCCTGATAGCTTGCTTAGGCATCTGAACAAAATACGAGAACATGAGGCGTAGGTGTGGGGAAGGGGATCCAACGTACAATAGGCAGAAGACGTGTCCGCAATTAATGGTATAAGGAGAGTGTGCGCCGTTGGGGACGTATTCATGGAAGCATACATCGCAGAGGCTCCCTGGTCGTATGTATAGTGGCATGAGGACCGAGTTGGGCTCACATCAACTAGTACTTAAACGATGCTGATCACGATGTCGTGCAACGTGTCCTCAGACCGCAGACGCCGAACTGATCTGTCATGCGCACGACCCTAGGATTTCTAAGAGAACGGTAATAACATGTCCCGAAATTACTCTAATAAACTACTGCGCGTCGAGTCGCCACATAAACTAGTCTTCAGGAAAGGTCAGCGTCGCAGAGAGCAAATGGCAAAACATACGGACATAAAAGGCAGTGCAAATATTGCGATGGCGATTGAGATATCGAGGAGAACGAGGGTAGAAAGCATAGTGTGCAAAGGTAGGACTGGGTACAGTGATGTCCGGTAATATCATAGAAGAAAAGCTCATGCCGAGAAAGAACGCCCCAACACCCCACATAAACCTCCAATGCCAGAGAGTTGCATAGGTCCACCGGATAGCGATAACATTCCATGCAAAAGAGAGTCTTCTTTGGATCGCTTCCCAGCACGCTTTGATGTACAATTTCTAGGATTCCTCCTCAAAAAGAAAGAACCGACCAAGAGAGAGTTTCGTACATGACCGTCGCCAAGCCGATTGAATTCTATTGACGCTGTGCCCGATGTCGCGACAATCAGCCTCACAACTTGCTCATTCGTAAAGACCTTGCGACACATTGGACAACCAGAAGAAATATTTGCGAGGCATCTGTCAGGCGAATGCCGTTAATCACTGAAACAAGAAATGCGAAAGACTATCTACTCACGCTTTACAAAAAACATGACCACATGGAATTGCACAAGGAGACAAAGAGCTATCTTTGGATGTAAAGTTCTCCCAGCAAATGTCGCAATCACTCGATGAGTGGATGAGTAGTGGCATTGAAGAGCGTCCAGAACATGGAGCGACAAGAAAAGACCAAAAGACGTCGTGACGCAACAATGACATAATTTGGAAGCCCGGTGACTGTTGATATGTAGCACAGAAATCCCTGTCTTTTACGGATTGACAGACCAAGGTCCTTTATTAGACTACATAGTAAACGTCGAGTTTCGAATCATGAACACTAGCTAGCAATCATGGCCTCTATATCGACAATTTATACAAGTTTCGAGCCTGGACGCGGAATACCCACCTCAACTCGACCTCGTCATTATTGGATGTTTGGAGAAGAGAGAGAAGAGAGCGCTGCGTAGCAGCGCAAAGACGTACCTTACTTCTGCCCTGTAGACTTTAGTAAAGAATATTTAAGGTCGAAGCTGTTGCGCTGTGTCTCCTCGAGCGTAAACGGCATGATCGTTGACAATTTTTGGAGAGCCGTGAGCATGCGCCCGTCCATGTCGTTCGTTTGCGTGCGTTATGTGCGCTGTGTCGTGTCTGCATCACTTCTTGAGCATGAGTATGAGATTAATGCGAGTGAAAAGAACGTACCTGCGAACCAATCTAATCTAATCCGATATTTGGCCACATCCGCCGAAAGGAATCCCGCGTTTATCGATACTCGAAGACTGTATGGGAGCCATCAGTGAACGTTCATTGAAGGGGCTTGCCACCCGCATCCACGTAATGTACGTCCATCCTGCGGACTTGACGTTCCGCCAACAGAAGCTGTGATATCGACAGTGAATTCAGAGATGTAATGGCGAGTCGGCATAAGAGAGACCGGCTAACTCCGGTTTCGAAGTGGGACTCGATGAAATACAATTCATGTATCACTGTATCTTGGTGTCCTATAGGTGTTTTCACCTAAAGCATAACCTCATCTGTGCTCTGGTATCTCTAGGAGCACCATTCTAACTCGACAGTGTTAAGGGGTAGCTCACTTGCAGGTTCTCCATGAAACTCAAGATCGTCTACCGCGTTCTTCGCAAGATATCTGACTGGTCGATTGGGGGCTTTTACTCGGAAATCTACGTAGAAGGACATGAAAATGTGACAAAGGATGGACCGCTCATCATGTGTGTCGCGTTCTTTCTCCAAGCGACTTGTTCTAGCATCCCATCTAAATCATCGTCACAGAGCGTCGACGCATCATAATGAGATTATCGACATTGCCAATCTCGGTGATAAAAACTAGATATTTCGTATTGTGACTGTTTGCTCAACATTTGGACTTGTCAGCCGCGACAATACCCTACAGGCGCCACCTCTCCTTCTGGGCAAAATCATCAATGTTTGTAAATCCCCTCTCGCGCGCTATTTTGCTGTCATCCGGTGCCATCCCTGTGAAGCGAAATCCTAACAACGGGAATGAGACGTCACCGCAGGCCAGCTTGTTTCGTGAATCCACCATGGCTCTCGCAGCTGGGGAAGTTATCGGCGTCTTTCCCGAAGGCACCAGCTACACGCAACCTAGTGTTATGCAAGTCATGTCTGGCACAGCGTGGACCGCGATTGACTACGTCAAGTGGGCCCATCAACAGGATGTCAATTCGCCGCCGTTGACAATCGTGCCGGTGGGGATTGTGTATACTGACAAGGCACGGTATCAGAGTAGGGTGAGAATAATCTTGCTTATTTTCGTTGTTTACTGACTTTCGACTCGCCAGGTCTGTGTCAGGTTTGTATTCTGCTCACCGGTAAAGAAGGCCAGATTTCACGACTCAAACCTAGATACGGTAAACCTATTATCGTTGATACATACACGCAAGACATATTCAAGGAAGGCGTCGACGCCGAAGCTGCCGCTAGAACAGCCGTCAAACAAATCACAGCGGAGATAGAGAAGCAAATGCGAGCCATGACCGTCAACGCGCCAGATTGGTGAGCCTATATCCTTCCTCGACGACCTTGAGTATAATCGTACCCAGGGATACCTTATACGCCGCGCAAATGGCGCGAGATATTATCTACGAAGACCCTGTGAACATCCCTTTAAAGAACTGGCTATCAGTATCCCAGAGGTGTGTCCCCATGCCACGCGCATCCTTCGACATCTCACCCCCACATCAGCCTTGTGGACACATTTACTGCCCAACTTCCACCAGCTCCCGGCTTAGATGCCGCAAAGTCTGCCCTCACGACCTACTACGCTCTCTTACATTACACTGGCATTTCTCATTCCTCCCTGACTGTCCTCCTCCCCACCATCCACGTCCCGCTCCCTACACGCATCCTACACATTGCCGTGCGCATGCCCATCGCCTTTCTAAACCTCCTCCTGTTTCTTCCACCGATGCTCTTACACATCTCGGCCTACCTCATGGGGCACATCGCGCCCCGCGTGCTCGTCGAAAAGGGGGAGGTCGAGGGACAGGCCCAGTTTAAGGCAATTTTTGGCGGAGTCGGGCTCGGAATCGGCGTTGCCGCTGTGCTGCGTGTGTTGAGGAAATCCGTGGGCCTGGGGCCGCTGTGGAATTTTGCTACGGGTGGACCTGCACAAGAGGGGTTGGTGGGTGGTCTCAGACGTACAATCGGGGCGCTGGGTGTCGCCTATAGCAGCGTGTACCTCCTCGTGAGATGGCATAATGCACTTGTTTATGGTATGTTAGTTTGCGTGTTTTCATTCATCCGCGTTCTCAATCAAGTCGTACAGGCAACTACAAGAGGTGCGTATGTTTTGCCCGTGAATCTCAGCCTGGCTCACGTCTGGTTCTAGGCTCAAGACTTTACTGACACTATGCAAGCTATGTCTGGGTCTCCTTCCCCAGCGCCCTGCCAGCCCTGGAGATTTAGAAAAATACAGACATCCGCCAGAGCCTCCCCCAAATCATTTCATCAAGGGCAACCAAGAGACTGATGGTGTCAATGGTGGCGTCATGAATCTGACGCGGGATTTGCCTACCCTGAGAAGTATACCTACGCGGAAGCTGATTAGACCCCTGCTTGCTGCACGCAAGGATGCTCTTTCTGCTTTGGAGGCGTATTTGAAGACAAGAGCGGATGATAGTCATCATGATACCCAAGCAACAATATTTTTGTCCGGGCCCGGGGTGAGGACTGTGATTCCAGCAGGGTTTTAGTCTACGTGGTTATCCCTGGACTATCTGTGATTAGTAGCCAACAAGAGTCCGGACTTCGTCGGAAGGACTGACGGATCATACGTTAGTTAGATAACATGTCTCCTCGCTGCTGGCGACGGCGTGCCGCGTCCGAGTCTCAACCGCGTCTATCGATATAACTTGGATAGCGATGCTCAGCTAGCCGGATACCGTGCTCAACTAAATGCCCCTAGTCCTTGATCTGCAAGCTTTTGTGATATCTGCTTCAAGTCCTTCACAGCCCACAACGACTCACGTCCACCCATCGTGATCCCCTGTGGGCATGGCTTCTCCAACGAGTATGTGCGACCTTACTTTTTTATGAGCTGGGCCTGAAGAGCTGTTTCTACTGTAGATGTCTCTCAGGAATTCCGAACCCCAGAACATGTCCAATGTGCCGAGAACCATTCGCGCTCTACCGTTCCTTCAAAGTGATTGTAGAGAACAGCGAAACACGAAACAAATGGCCAGGATTTTGCTGAGCAGGTTGCAATGGAGCTTCTACGGAAACTTTTGTCGTCTTGGATGCTGGAGCTTTCGGAGAGGGAGCGAATTGAGCTCGTTATGGAGGAGTGGCTTCGTAAATACTGTGCGTACCCATTGTCATGTCTCACACAACTCATCACCCGTCTTACACGAAGTTCATTGAAGCATGAACTCCTGGTGAAGACATTGGAGGTCATTCGGGCTCACAATCAACTGAGTCACGATCTAGAGCAACTATAAGCTGTTACCAAAGAGGTGGCAGGCCCCGTGGTTCAACGCAGCCTGTTGCCTACGCGGAAGGAGGACAATCTGTTGTCGACACTGAAGAAACCCTTTTCACGATCTCAGCCATGATCCTGTCTAGAGACTCCGCACAAGATGAACCGTGGCATCCACAAAACGTTGCTCATATATTCCCCTCAAGTTTCAAGAACCAGTCATCAATCTCTCAGAGCTGCATCGCCATGTTCATTTTTATAATTTCACCCACGCATTCATGTAGACATTTTAACCTCCTATCTCCCGGCTCCCCCCTCCCCCCACGACCGACTTCCTCTCCACACACGCTTGTTGATGCGTTCTGCAGTACTCATCCTTCTTCAAACTCCGAGACTCCTCCTATTCTCCTCGCTGACGCTTCTCCTCGAACATCGAACAGGGGAAAGTAGAGGGGGTGCTCTATTGAGACAATCGTTCAGGCTCGGATTCGGGATTGCCACTATTAAAAACACAGGCTTGGAGTTTTCCCGAAAGGAAAGAAGGGCAACAGCCTCGAACGTGCGACGGGAACACTGATTTCTCAATATCGCATACAGCCAGCGTCGGGTTGGTGCCTATGAGGTACCAGAGGCTTCGTCTGCCCTCAATCATTTCATCAAAAAGCTGATTGTACCAATGACGAAACCAGTAAATCTTACGCAGGATTTGCATACGTCAACTCTCGAGAAGCACTACTCCCGCAGAAGTTGATTAGAACTTGCTTAGGACGCTTTGGTGGTGTATTTGAAGACGTTGATATTAATTATCTCTGTAAATAGAATCTCGTAACATCCATTTACACTAGGATAAGATAAGATCTCATTGCTGTGTCGGCGTCTATAGATGTCGACTCCATAATGGGCTAGCGATGCTCAGATAGCCGAGAACTACACTATCGAGCAGTTAAAGGATGCCTTTGGTTTTTGATGCTTCAAGCTGTTGTGACATCTGCTTTGAATCATTTACAGGCCACAGCGACTCGCGTCCACCCTTCGTGATCCCATGCGGCCATGTGTTCTGCAGAGAGTGTGTGCACATTTACCTTGGGTACCTAAAGAGCTGATTTTACTATAGATGTCTGGAAGGGATGAATCCTAGCACATGTCCAATGTGCCGAGAACCATTCGAGCCCAACGGTTTCCTCAAAGTAATCATAGAGGACGGTGAAGCAGGCAGCCCAACTGGCACTGAGGGGGTTGCAATGGCATTTCTACAGAAGCTTGTACTGTCGTGGAACCTGGATCTGTCAGAGAGGGAACGAATTGAACTTGTCATGGAAGTTGAGCAGTGGCTTAACAATGGAAATACTGTGCGTACCTCAGCGACTTCTGCCGCTCGCTTTATATGGATTTCCTTTTAGCACGAGCTATTGGAGAAGACATTGGAGCTTATCAGAGCTCAGAACCAATTGAGTCATGATCTAGAGCAGCTGAAAGCTGTTCAATTAACCATCAAGGAGGAGGCAGGCGCCGTTGAACAAAGTCTGTTGTCCAGTCTGAAAGAGATTCAATTGTAATGGATTCACTTGCTCTCTGCTACTTGACCCCTGACCTTTCTGTTCTTATTTATACAGACAGGTAATTGACCCACGGGTAGTTTGACCACCAGCTCTAAATTCGATCGTCCTAGGCTACGGCGTGGAAAACGGAGTTGGCCGTTCATAGAGAATGGTCTTGCGACTTACCAGACACTGTATGTGATCGGTTTCGCCTTTTCTGGAAGGTAACTGACTTCTTGGCATGCATTAAAGGAACGCGAGAGTCTGGCTGTGGCTTTGAAGAATGAGGGCAACAAACTCTTCCAAAGTGGAGATTTCGCACTGGCAGCTTCTTTCTACACTCGGTCCATTAAAATCACTCCCAAATCCCATGCTATATTTCATGCCAATCGCGCTGCTTGTGGGTTATCTAGCAGATCGAGCAGATCAAAGAATTGATGTGCGTTTTCAGGCTACCTGAAAATGGCTCCACAAATTCCTCAACTTGCCGTAGAGGATTGTGATGAGGCAATCAAGCTCGAGCCTACCTATGTAAAGGCTATCAATCGCCGTGGAATTGCTTTTGAGATTCTTGAGCGGTTTGATGACGCTTTAAATGGTGTGTAGGCTAGGCTATTTCCCGACGACGCTCAATTATTGCTCACGTCGCCTCCCAGATTTTATCATTTCCGCATCTTTAGACGTAAAGACAATTACGCTTGCTTTATCTTCTGTCGATCGAGTTCTCCGAAGGCTTGCAGTAGAGAAAGCCGCCAAAATACTTGATGTACGTATTCTCGTGACGCGTCTGATATCTTGTGCATACGGCTGTTAGCTTATCTACCCTTTCTCTCATTAATTTATATCCAGAACCAAGGTTCTAGCTTACCTTCCCTCACAGTCATCTCGGCCTATTTTGCCACCTTCCGAAGCAGTACGTCCCTTACCACGTTTATCAATTCTGGCTTTGACAACAGATGTTACGCATTTGTAGGATTGAGCCCAGACTCACCCGATCGTGGCATTGCACCGGGCGACGCAAGACTTCTTCAATCGATGCAGGCGCTCAGCATAGCTAACTATGGAGATGCAATGGATCTAGTAAATGAAGCGATGGATGAAGGAATATCTATATCGTGGCGCGCAGGCCGCGCAGAGGCACGGAATCTGCGCGGGACCTTCAGGTGGGTTTTTGATTCATTACAAGTTCAAGCCGAGAAACGATTAAACGTCGCTAAATATTCAGGTATCTCACTGGTGACCTCGATGGCGCAAAGGCAGATTTCCTCGCTTCACTCGCTATTATTCCTACGTATACCCAGAACTTTGTCAAGCTCGCAAGAATACACATTGAGCAGAATAACGAGGCAGCAGCACTCGAGTGCTTCGAGGACGCCATCTTGTTTGATGGTAACGATCCCGATATCTATCATCATCGAGGTCAAGGTAATGCCAGCATTGTTCGTCTTTCTTCTGCTGAAGCTGATTTCACCTGCGCAGCTCTCCTGGAGGCCAAGAAACATACACTAGCAGCTGAAGACTTTGACAAGTCCATTTCACTCGACGGGCAATTTATTTTGTCCCATCTTCAACTTGCCGTTGCGCAATGCAAAGCTGGGCACATTGAAGATAGCGAAATCACACTACAGCACACGCTTGAGCTATTCCCAAAACGAAGCGAGCCACTGAATTGCTAGTACGTGTTTGATCTCTCTCCGACGATTTATGCTAACGCCGATTATATCTGTAGTGGCGAATTTTTGTTGGAACAACATCGCTATGAATCTGCCGTTGAAATGCTTGAGCGTGCATACGAGCTTGAAAGCCGAAAAGCCGTGCCGAATGTGGCGTCCCTGCTAAACCAGGGCCGTGCACTCTTTCGCTGGAAACACGATATCAATGCTGCAAAGCACTGCTGTGCAGTGGCACTCCTCGCTGACCCCGAGAGCTTGGATAGCATTGCAATGCTCGCTCAGATCAGCCTTCAATGCGGAGATTTTGAAGAGGCGATATCCCATTTCGAAGATCTAGTGGCTGCTGCCCACCGCAAATCAGATCGGGTGGCGGCGCTGATGTGCCAACTTGTGAGTGGTTGTACCTGGCTTAGAGTAACGAACCTACCTTTTTTAGGCTTGCGCAGCTCATATGAAGTTTTTGAAGGAGTATCCGGACCTGGCGCCTGAGCTTGAAGTGTTTGCACGGGAGAGTCATCTGACATTGACTCGGAAACACCTCGCACGACTGCAACATACCTCAATATTAGACCTTACGGCAGATCTTTAATTCTTGGTGTATACAAAATCTTAATTCGATTATGATATCAGTGTGAGGTCCGTCCAAATGATTCCCAACCAGAGCGGCGGACAAGTCCCTGAGGCAGTTTCTCATGTAAGGCCAGAACAGCACGATTAACGAACACTACCCGGAGGCCTGATTTAAACCAGTTCATATTCCAGAACCCACATACTACCTTGAATTCAGTGGTAGCTCTTTTCGATGATCTCTTTGGTGCATACCCTAAATCACAAAGAGCGGAGCGAAGAATTCGACAGAATATTCAGAGAAAATAGCTCTGTCCAGACATACATCACCAAACTTACCCTGAAAATACAGATCCCGTAACTAAGCATTTCTTGTCTTGTTCAAGCGGAGCTCTTTCATGAATTCCTCGAAATCATCAACGATATTCCCCTCCCTCTCTCGTGTCTGTTTCCCTTGAATCACATGGTGAATCACATATTAGTTTCTACGATCCTGGCAGGCGTCGAAAAACTCGAAATCGGCATCGAGGAGCCTTTCCCAGAACCCTCTGGATTCGATATGTCTTTGTGTCCGGGTCTTGACATCAATCCACCCACCAAACGACGGCAGTTGATGGAGCTATTGGTCTCAGTCTGCAACCTGGCCTTATGTCGTCAGATCTTTCAAGAATTCAGTACAGACGGCTTGGAACCCTCACTCCGAGTTGACAGCCCTCTAGAGCATCCAGAGATTGGTACAGCAATCTTCATAAACACCCACTAAGTGAGTTGGCACTTTGCACGCCGAATTCACAAGTCTCACCGTTAACAGACGACCCCACGTCTTACCTGACACCCAATATCTCGCTGTTATAAGATATCATGGTTCCAGGCTTTCCAAT
>JAFLHD010017956.1:0-11437 GCA_018856295.1 Blastosporella zonata
TTTGGGTATCCCATTGGTCTCAGGTGGGCAGGTTAATAAGTGCAATTTGTGCTCAGGGTTTTATTCCCAGTGAAAACTGGTCTGAATCAAATCGGGATATAAACGAATATATATGATGAATTCATGATGCATCGTGACAATCCTGATGCGAGCAATGCAACCCTTGAAAGTTCCAAGATTTGTCTCAATTTGTCTTAGTTTAGTTAGTTTATTGTTGTGGTTCCTGCATCCGCACGTGTCAACATCTTTTTGAGCGTTGCCTGCTTCACATGTTCACATGTTCACACTTCAAGCTTTCAAGCTCAAGAAAAAAAGTCGCAATGAATGCTTACATGTACATTAACTTGGCTCCATACACAGAGAACAGAATAAATACATAGCAAATACAATGAATTTTACCTACGCACTACCCTTCTCTCCTGAAATCTCAAAGAGGAGGCAGACAAGCAAGAGGGAGAATTGAATTGAGGAATGAGGTTGCCGAGACCTGGTCCAAGCTGGAAGTGCCCAATGAGTTGATTTGAGAAAATAAGCGGCCATAGGATACGCAATGACAGGTATGACAGTGAAAATATTGGAGACATGTTCAGAGGCAATGATGGGCTTCAATAGGGAGAGTTTGAGGTTTAGGTGGGGAAATCGGGCATTATAGTCTGGTCCGTGTGCGCTGGAGGTGACCGGTGGCCGATGTGTCGATGAGGGAGGAGGGAGTGGAGTGTGTACATCTCAGGCAGTTTTCCGTGATTCTATGTGACTGAGGAGGTACTGAGCAGTGTTTGAAAGCAAGCTGGAGCTTAAAGCTTAAAGGCAAGCAGGTGGCGGCAATTATTTGAGATGTATGTTGAGAGAAATTAAGCGTCCATAGGATACACAATGAGGGGTAGGACAGTGGAGAAATCAGAGACAGGTTCAGAGGCAATGATGGCCTTCGACAGGTCTAGGGAGAGTTTGAGGTTCAGGAAGGGGGGAAATGGGAATTGTGAGTGTATACATTGCGTGCGGAGGTGCTGGTAGAGCTGCAGTACTCAGTCCTCTTCCATTCAAGATAAGAGCTTCAGTCAAACATGCTAACATGACTTGCCAAAAAATCGGTGCATGTGACCGTGTCCCATCTGCATCAGATTCACCGACACATCAAACACATCTGTGTACTCAATTCTACTGTGCCGGGAATCCTAGCTCTTTTCTACCACTCACATCCCTTCTCTTAGGCTCTCTGGAGGCTTTATTTGTATGCCTCCCACACATTCTGAGAAAGATTGAGTTGAACCGTGGCAGTATCTCTGCAGATGTGAACTATGCTGTGGCAAAGCTCAAGAAGGTCAATGGGTGTCGCAACCCACCCATTCTTGACACAAGAAAAAATATTGTATCTCTCCGACTGCCTCGTATCAACATAGCTCTGTGTTCCAGGAGTTTGTAGCAGTCAACAGCAACTACCGAGTAAGTTTTGATTCTCTCTTCCTGACATCCCTGCTCAGTGATATGTTAGCTTGCCTCCCCTCTTTTTGAAATAGAGAGTGCTGGTGATCTTTCTAGTGTGGAAGGCTCTGATACGGACAAGTATTTATGCCCTACAATGCAATACCCCCAGGTGGTTCCTGCAGCATGTAATACGGTGCGTGTAATCCTTCAAAGATGATGAAATTGTATATTCAGATACTATAAATTAGATAATTGAAGGACAAGAGACTTCAGGTGGTGACAGGAGTGGCGACAAACTTGAGGAGGATGTAAGTATCTTTCCTATTGTTGATTTTACAAACTGTACTAGGAATCTCTGCCGTTCAATCCTTCTGAGCAGCACCCCATTGACGAGGAGCGTATTACAGCACAGTCTGCTCTCCTCTCCAGAGTGATTGCACATATGTGTAGGGTGGACCATAATTCCCAAGCTGTTATGGGTGCAGAAAGGCAATTAGGAACCCAAGAGCAGGAAGGACAACACAGTCAGCCAGGGCACAAAGAGCAGGGACAGCAGGAAGAGGAGAAGTACAAAGGGCAGCAGGGGGAAGGGCCGCAATCTGGTGACATCAATGACTATGGTCAACAAGGAGATAGCAATCGACAGGATGAAGAGGAGGAGGATCAGGAAGATTCTGGTGGACAAGGAGATGGAGAGGGACCACAAAATGAGGGTGACAAAGAAGAGGATGAGCAGGAGGATGAGCAGCAGCAGCGGATACCATGGGGCTCTTCCCTCAAAGAGCTATACACCACTGCCCGTCAAGAAGACGCTATTGCAGCTCTGGCTTTCATCTCAGAGATACAGAACACCTCCCTCAATGGCCAAGCCTCTCTTTTGAGCTCAGAGGGTTTAGATTGACTACAAAATCCTCCAAATACTCCTGTCAAAATTTCTCCCGACCAGCGACTCTCCATCAAACTTTTTCTTGCTACCAACTCTGCAGCGCAGGAAACATACCATGCATCGAGAAAGGCAATTATGCGGCGGCACTCTGACACTAATGTACTCTCATATCAAGAAATCAAGTCTCTCATTGTTGAAATTATTGGCGTAGTAGACGTTTGTGAAGACATGTGCATCAATTCATGTGCTGCATTCACGGGTCCATACTGGGACTTGACCAAATGCCCTGTATGTGATACGGACCGTTTAGATTCCACAACGCAAAAGCCCCAGCAAAAGTTCAACACCATTCCTGTAGGACCTCAGCTGCAGGCACTCAAACAATCTAGGGGAAGTGCAGTCGCAATGAATCACCTTTGTGAACGTTCAGCTGTGTTGGAAGCTGTTTTAGAACATGAACATGGTAGTGTGCCCTCATTTGACGATATCATCTGTGGTAGCAAATTTCGAGAGGCCATTGACCGAGGCCACATTTCCGACAATGACATTGTTTTCATCCTTTCGTTTGATGGTGCCCAACTCTTCAAGAACAAACAGTCTGATTGTTGGATTGCCATATAGCTCGTGGTTAATCTCTGCCCCAGCAATTGCTACAAGCTCCTCGCCGTCCTACCGGCATTTACAGTTCCTGGACCAAAGAAGCCTCGAGTCATGGATTCTTACTTTTTCACTTTGCTATATCACCTTGCCACACTTCAGAGAGAAGGGCTGCGCATCTGGGATGCCTCAAAGAATGAGCTGGTCACTGCCCAGCCTTTTTTTGCACTTGGTACTGCAGATGGCCCTGGACTTACTCATTTGAATGGCCTTGTTGGTCACATGGGGTACAATGGATGTCGTATGCGCTGCAGTTTACTTGGACGGTGCAAGGCTTGGGACAAACAGTATTATCCGGCCCTTCTCAAGCCCAACAATGCTCCGCCTGAAGATGTGGATGGCAATTGGTACACCGTCTCTCACACCCAGCCTCCAGATACATCCGACTACCTGAATGACCTGAAGACCGTGATACAAGCACAAACTCAACGAGAATATCAGAAGGCTCGAAGGAAGACAGGCATTGTCAAACCAAGCATCTTCCTTGGTATTAATGATGCACACAGGTTCCCGATAACTTGATGCTGGGCACCCAACATCATGCATCTCTTATGTCTCAATTTACCTGACCTTCTCTTTCCACTGTGGCACAGCGCATCCAGCATGATGCATTGCTCAGATTCTATCAAAGATTGGCCTTGGGCTGTTCTTGCCAATGATGAGGTGTGGCGTGAACATGGGGCTGCCATTGCTGCTACTAGAGCATATCTACCTGGATCTTTTGACCGCCCCCCATGGGTGCCCTCAAAATCAACAGCAGCTATAAAGCATGGGAGTTCATGCAGTATTTGTATGTTCTCGGGCTTGCCATGTTTTATGATCTCCTTCCTTGCAAATACTACCTCCATTTCTGTGACCTCGTACGTGGTGTACGCATCATCAACCAGCATAGCATCACCGAAGCAGAGCTTGTCGAAGCTCGTGATGCCTTCATTTGTTTTGCCTACACTTTCGAGTCTCTCTACTACAAGCGCCGTCCCGATTGCATGCACTTTGTTTGCCAGAGCATCCATCAATTATATCACCTTGCCTGGGAGGTGTTTTGACTTGGGCCACCAATTTGCATCTCGCAATGGACTATGGAGTGCACAATTGGCAATCTGGTTCGTGAGCTTTGGCAGCCATCCAACCTGTATGCAAACCTAGCACAGCGGAGTGTTCTGAGGTCCCAAGTCAACGCCTTGAAAACCATCCTTCCTGAGCTAGCCGATCCCCCTTCTTTGCCTCATGGAGCCATCTGCCTTGGCGATGGATATGTCCTACTTTACCACAGGGATTGCTATCCTTGTTTGTATGTCCAAGATGAACAAGACACCTTACGTGCTTACCTGTTACGAGAGCTTCAATCTATCAAAGATGTTTACTTGCCTGAGCGCGTTGTTTGATGGGCTGCCTCTGTCTGCCAAATGGACAGGTTGCCTGCTCCTCTTGGGTAGAGGATGCGAGAATTGAATCCAAAACCAGGGTGGCCAAAAATATTAAGGTATGTCACTCAAACTCAACATCTTACACTTTGTACTTATCATTTTATAGTTCAAACGGGATGGCATTGTTGAGATTGCCGCAGTCCAATATTATTTTAGGACACAAATCCACGGAATCTATTGTATTTTGGCCTTTGTCTTGCTGTACAGCTGCCCTGACGCCAAAATCTTTGCTGCCTCCCGACAAATGTTATGGTCATCAACCTACAATTCAGAAAATATAGATGTTATTGATGTCCTTTCTATCCAGTCTGTGGTAGGGATGATTCCACACCAAATTCAAGGTCTTTCACGATATTTCTTAGCGGAGAAGCCTGGGTTGGACGTCATGCTGCGGGATGGAATTGAAGAAGATTTAGAGGAGTAACTAGTATGAGTTTTGCCGATATTCATTTCAAGTTGTTGTTTCTATCCTTCTAGTAATTCATAAAAGTTTTTTTTGTTGACTTGATTTCTTTGTCTGAAAATTTATCATGTGAATTTGAAGTCCATGTGTTTCTAAACACTGCCTGGTTGTGAGGCCGATCTTCCTCCCAAGTTGTTCCAATCACGTCGGATCCTACCACCAATCTCAGCCTCTTTAAACCAACTCCAAATGCTCAGTGATCAGTGTTCTCAGCATCTTTACCTTGACGTTGTGGTCCCCTGAACACTCTGGCCCACTATGGACATGGACGGCTCAAGGGGGGATATGGACAACCTACTCTATGAAGTAGGAACAATTGTGTCCTACAGCCATGCATACTCCACGTCATTGTCATCGCTGCTCCCTCACAAAAGGTTGGCCATTCCGACAAGTGTATCCACATGTAGAGTACTAATTAATACTAACTACCTTTCACAGTGGCCCGCAAAGTGGACCCTATGTTTCCCGCCTTCAATCTTTTTGAATCCCCAAGACCAAGGGTTGCATGAACCTCCCAGAGCTCAACACAAGGCTGGTAGCCAATGTCAAGGCCAATACGACGGTTCTAGGACCTGAACAGTTTTTCATGATTTTCCCGCAAAACCCTCTTGGGATGAACCTGGACAGCTTTTGCGAGTCCTCCTCAAAACTTTGTTATCTCTTTTGATCTCAAGGTTCATTGATCAATGTTGGTGCCATGTCAGAGACACTCACCACAATGTATCTGAATGAGATTGTCATTGCTGCTTATCTTTATGCAAAAGAGAAAATGAATCTCAATCTTCCCCTCCCCTTGTTTTACTGGACTGCATGCAATCATGCACGTCTGCTTGACATAGGCCCATGGTGGGCCAAGCCCAATGTCATTTGCGTTTCCCTTGTCAATGGCTACAAAATCAATGAAGATGCTATCACCTAGTCTGACGTGTGCGGTGTCATCAAAGTTACACGCACCTCAGGTGATACACCTTCACTTCAACGGGCAATGCTGACAAAGATGTTTCTCATGATGTATTCACAGGGTGACAGGTGCTACGCCGTCTCTTTGGCAATGAACTCGGAGACTTTCTCTATCCACCTCGCTGACCGTCAGGGGAAGATTACAATTGGGCCTCTCAACTACTCAACCCACAGAAATCATTTTGTTGCACTTATTCTCCTCATATCATACAAAGGTATCAGCGTTAAAATGGATGCAATGTTGCGATGCAAAGATCTCCAAACAGTATGTTTCGTTCTATGACACTGCAGTGAAATTAGGCTGACAATACTTAGGATCTCAATTCTCCCCTTTTACCAAGCTCAACATTTATGCAGCATGCAAAGGAGAATACTGCATTTGCAAAGGCTCTCCATGGACTTATAAAATGCCAGAACAAAGTGAAAAGGGAACACGATGCTACAGGTCAGGAGCCAGTCAACCCGCTCGAGAATGCAGCTGCCAATTCACCTCATGGTGCCGCTGCGACTACCAATACCCCAAACAACTCGTTCAGGAATGATACTATTGTACCTGATCCCAAAGCCGGCACTCGCTCGCATAAATCTCGCAGCAGTAGTCCTCAATCCAGAAACACAACCACAACTCGTCTATCAAACAATTCCCTCGCCACTGATGTTACCGTCAACAAAGATAATTCTCCTGATGAAGCCAATCCTCCCGCCATCAATCCTGCTAATCCTCCTCCCACTACTGAGGTTAATCCTCCCGCCGCCAATCCGGCCAATCCTCCCGCTGCCAATCCGGCCAATCCTCCTGCTGCCAATCCTGCCAACAATTATTCTGCTCTCACTTTCCCCTTGGAGCATGTCAAACTCAACTTCCATACCCATACCACTCATCCTCCCGACTCTACGCCTTTTGAAAGGAAGCTTGCCAAAGAAAATTTGAAGAATAACATCAAGCACATCATCTGTAAAGGTGTTTGCTATCACATGAAATCAGAAATCTTCATGGTGGAAATCACAGGTGAGTTAAATTATGTACTGTGTTATACCATGTTTCTAACATTACTTTGAAGAATGCCTTGGTTGAGGAAGCTAGGAAAGCCTTCGAAAGCCAGCGTTTGACCACTCGTTGCCGCCCTGTTGAGACTACTGTGGAAGAGGAAGCAGCCATGCCAAAGTCCAAGCGGCACCAGGCAAAATGAGTTGTAATGCATGTAATGTTGGACTATCGGGTTTTGATATATATGCTAGTTACTACCCCTACTCTGATGTATTGTACTTGTAAACAAATTCACGACAAATGCTTTCACATTTGTCAGATTTTTTGACGCGCTGATGCGGAGTGCAAATTTGTTCACAACTTGTCACCACATTGCCACGTCGCGTCGTGTCATTGCGCGTTGGCCATGTATCTCAATGGCGGATAGCTTGGAAGTCTCAGACTCAGAAACAGGGAGTATACCCAGTGGCATTTTCAGTGGTGTTGAGGGGTTTTCTCATCTCAACTTCTTCAATCAGAATAGCCAGCCAGCGTCGCAACTGTTCTCAACTGGCCTCCCCCACAAGAAGGCAATTAATAACAATGTTGTGGGTACTATTTTCTCTGTTTTGTACATGTGATAGATATACTATGCTTTATTCCTGTGCAGATGAATTTTGTCGGTGGTCCCCATCTCATGCAACAAGCTCATCCTCAAATTACTACTTTTGGTTTGTCTGCAAATGTAAGCCACAACATTTTCCCTATAATTACAGCACTGATAGTGCCCTTTGGAGGTATTAGGGATGTCCAGCATGTTGCAGTCGCAGAGCTCTGACGAGCTCCCATCCCGCAACAATGCTGGATCTGAGCTGGTTAGGCTGTGGCGTGAACTGCAGTCAGAACAACAGAAAAATTATCAACTGAAATTAAAATACCAATCTGTCAAGGCTGACCGTTCTGCACTTCTCACAAGCAATACTTGCCTTGAGACCGAACTCAAAGTCCTCAAGTAAGTTATAAGCATTTATATTTCAAGTGACATTTTGACAAGGATGATCACTACTAGGTGCTACAGTGGTTTCATGTCTGGTTTCATGTCTGGCTCTACTAGCCCTCTCTCGCCTGCGTTTCACAGTCCCCTTCTACCTCTACAACCTCAACTGCCGGCAGTCCCATTGTTCATGCAGAAGCCTCTGCAGACAAGCACCCTGAATTGGATTGACTACCCTGGCATCAAGTACTGGTATAAGCATGAATGGGTAGCTGCCTGCAAATTGACCAAGCACACTGGCGACGGAAAAGGTAAAGGCGAAGCCTTACTGAAGGCTGAGGGCCAACAAGAGGGTGGAGATCAACCATTGGACGACATCATGAAGATGGAGGATAAGGAGAGGCGTAAGGAGGGCAGTGGAAGAGGTAAGACCCAGTCATCCCAGGGCATCAACGTCAGGTTGCAATACCTGGAGGATGAGTTTGGAGGGGCGGTTGATGGTTTTTTTGTCTCCAATGTTCGAGCCTACGTGCAGAGCCTTTGGGTGTCACTTGCAAAACATGGCCTTGCTCCTGAAACATGGTCCTCATGCACCCCTGAAGTCGCCAATGCATTTCAAGCAGAGATGGAGCATAAATTCCCAATACTTGCCTTATGCACAAACCACTGGAAGTCAGACTGGCTGTGGACAGAGAACTATCTGTCATGGTATAGTTACGATGTGAAGAAGAACCAGGAGGACGACGGAGAGGATGGACTGCATGGACCATCAAGGGCATCATTGCGTGCACATTTACGAGCACGATCGCAAACGCCAGCCCCCGCACCTATTGACGTTGACGCTAGTGAGGGAGGGCTGGTTGCATCACAAGTCACTAATGACCCCGCAAAGCCAACTATCACACCAGACACTGTGGTCAAATGCAGTTTTATTGACATTGACGTCACAGATCCCGAGTCGGTTGTTCCACCACGAAGATGAAGGTGTGTTATTTGGGGACCAGAGGAACTTCTTTTCACTATTCTTTTCAGATGAAGAACCCTCTGCTTGCACCGCCATCATCATTGGATGCCCCCCTATCTCCCTTGGGCCCCAAGCCAATACTAGCCCCTGCTGCCTTATGTGATGCAGCATCGAATTCATTGGATAAGCCAACCAATGTCTCCCCAGTGTCTGCTAGTGGCACCTCACAAGCACCAACAGCTGCTGGCATCTCCTCTCCCACCGTGTCCAATAACTTACTTGAACCTGGGCTTTATCCGAGCCTGGACATCCCCAGCATTAGTTTGACCATTCCCAGCTCACTAGCACCAGCAGCAACTTCTCCCAAGGACCCCTCACTACTTTTCCCTCAGCCTACACCTCAACCCTCCCATACTAATCACAAAATATAGTCGCAAGGCACAGATGCCAATCCTTGTTCCACTCTCTACATATCAGGTCCACCATCTCTAACCACGTTGTCGACCACTCCATCAACACCCAACTCAGAATCCCAACCTCGGGTGACAGTGGCTCCGCCAGCTGCCTCCTCAACTATGCCAATTCTGACTCCCTCTACTACTCCTCCAGCTAGCTCCTTCACACAGACTCCCTCTGCTCCATCAGCTGCACTGGATCTGCCACAATTTATTGAACTGGCTCCAGTTGCCGCTCCTCCCTTACCTGCCTCCTCAGTTGTGCCAGTTCTAACTCCCTCTGCTACACCGGTTCCAGTTATTACTTCAGCCAGTCCAACCCCGGTGACTGCGGCCATTCTCCCACACGGAAAGAAGAAATTGGTGAAGATGAGACCCAACACCAGCACAACTGCACGATATTATACAGCTTTATATATATATGTAGACTCGTGTGCTGACATGGATACAGAAATTTATGCGCTCAAGACTGGGTGGCCAACAATCCAACGGGAACCACGGACGAGTTCAAAGCATATTTTGACTCATTGGATCAAGTAGATAAGAGTGTAAGTCCTTCCTTGCATTTCCCTAAATTGTATCTCATATACATATCTATACCAGAAATGGGAGGCAGAATCTCACACAAAAGGCAAAAAAAACCAGGCAAAAATGACTGCGGCACCAATATTGATAAGAGTGGATTTCAATAATATGTATTTCAGATTAGTATAGATAGCCTAATTACCCCAATATGATGTGAGACAATTTGAGACAATTTGGAAACAATTTCAATGTGGCAGAGAATTTGTGCCAATTTGTGGTTATGATGATTTCCAAGATTTGTCTCGACCGTCTCAATTGTTTAAGATATACGTCTAAAATACCTTAATAAATTTTGTGAAAGTTGCAGGATACGCCCTGAAAGTGTTTCATTTTGTTACATTTCACCCCCACAATCTGATTGAAACTAATACCAATTGAGAAATTTTAGACTACAAAGACATCAAGAATGTTTTTAATAGAAATGGGATTAATCAGACCATCCTCGTTTTGTCTCTATTTGTCTCACGTTGGTTTTCCCTGGGTTTCATTATAGTTTGCTTTTCCAATAGAGTGAGGTTTTGAAATGGATCGGTTGTCCTAAAGGTTTTGAGAGCTAACGCAAAAGATGTAATGCAGAGTAACTGCTAGGATTTTGAAAGGGATTTTGAAAGGGGAGACATTGAGAGGAGTCAATGGAAAGATGATAAAGCAAGGATGCGGTGATGGTGAGTGATTTTGGGAGCAATTTTGGACTGAGGGCAGGATTTTGAGACAGTTTTGAAAGTGTACTGATCAAACTCTGAAAGATAATTTCAAAGTATCAGTTAAAACAATAGAATAAGTAACACATGTTACTTGATGCTAGTGCAAAGAAGAATTTCCAACTATTTTTCCTGTAGACTTTGGAGTTTCGAGTTGTACCAGCCGCGACTCCAGCCAGCAAATTGTCAAGTGGCAGAGTTCTTTGCTACCCAGAAAATTACAAACCGACCAACATAATAGAACATACGAAGCTACTTATGTGATGGTTACTAGCAATAGAGAGATATAGGACTGACAGAGTCCTCGAGAGCAATGAGAGAGTAGAGAGATTTCAAAGTTGTCGTGACTTTTCTTAGAAAGAGTTTTGGAAAGGGTGACAATGGAGACTCGTGTGTGCGAGCCCGTGCTATATTATTGTTTTTGTACTAAAGGTAAAGTACAGTTTAAATACATTTGAAGCAGTCCAATAAGCCAAAGCTGTAATGGTGTAGTAAGTAAGTTGTAGTCAGAGATAGGGGGAAGTTTGTGAGATTGATAAAGGTGAATATTGCCATGTGAGTGACAAAAGTTGCCACAGCGCAGCATAACTAAGAAAAAGAGTGATAAGCGAGGTGAGTTTAATAAGTGAAATGATGAAGTTAATAGTCAAAAAAGCCAATCAACCATTAGTGAGGATACCGAGCCCCTAACCAATAGTTACCTGTAAGATAGGCAAAGAAAGGTAAGCGCAATAATGACGACAACTGATGATAAAAGTCTGAAATCACAATGAAATAATTACCGGCAGCTTATAGTGTTTAGCCAATCAATTACTGGCTGCGCAAGCATTTTGGTGATCATCGGGGTCTCATCACCAATTACGGTGATGAGACCTGCCCTAATACAGGTGTGTATTCATTACAAAAACCCCCCTTCAAATTCCTAATGGTCGACGCCGTCAATCAATAACCCA
>JAFLHD010017958.1:0-11350 GCA_018856295.1 Blastosporella zonata
GTTCTTCTCCATTGGAGGCTGCCATCCCGCAATGTATACCTCCTCCTGTACTGCAACGAGCGCAGAGCAGCAATGATCGTTCACTTCTCGAGCCTCCTGATTCTACTGTCTTCGAGAAGACCCACTCCAATGTTAGCGCACCCCAGGCAGATGTCGTCCTGCGCTCACCGGAGGATTCCTTTTCTCCGTTGCTACATACCATCCCACAGCATCCGGCAATCAAATCTGTTCTTTTCGACAAGCGGTACTCCAACGCTACAAGCATCTTCCAAGATGATGTCAAACTGCGCTCCTCTTCTCCATCGGAGACACACGTTTCAAGCCGCCCATTTTCTCCTGTACAGTATACAAAGAAGACAGATGAACGACTCCTTGAAAAATATTTTGAAAAGGGTTCCCCTGAGCAGACAATAACCACCCCACTTGTACCATTCTGCCCGAAACTGCGCCCCTCTTCTCCATTGGATACACACGTTTCAAGCCGTCTATTCTCTCCTGTATGGTACACAGAGAAGAGGGCAGATGAACGACTCGCCAAATCTTTTACAAAGGGTTACCCTGAGATGACAACGACTATCCCACTTTTCTTCCCTGCTTCTTCCCCAAAAAGTACCATCCCACGACGTCCACTTCCCCCCGTACCATACCAGGAGACCAGCCTCAATGGCCTCAAGTTGCTCGAGTTTATGTCCCGGCAGGCGCACCCTGAGCACGACCTGATCGTGGCGCATGCTGAGCGCAAGCGCCCGGTCGAGGTTGACACGCACTGCGATTCTCCTCCCGAATACTATTTGGCCCGGTCAGAAACGCCACAACCAACCGTCTGTGATCCTGTAAAACATTTGACAGTTACTTCCCGCCCAGAAGTGCTGCTGTTAAAGGTTTACCGCGATGCCTTCGCGAGCTACTTACTTCCAGAACACCTCTCAAAAGGTTTTTGCTGAGTGCTCCCCGGTAGCTTTCAGAACTGATTACGTTAATAGCATACAAACCGTGGCAACCGAAACGATTAAGACTTCTCGCACTCGACGATATTGCACTATACGAAATCTCGACCGATGTCCACGACGAACTTTTACGCCGGCAGAAGGTCTGGCAGACTGATACTGCCCGTAAGTCAAGAAATCTTTTTGGTCATAATGTATCACCTAAATATTACATCTCCGTAACCAGTCCCATTTCTGCTTCATTCTAGCCGATTTTTATCTATAAGGAATAAAGCCAGGCAGAGGCTCTCCACGTTGTCGCCCTCTGATTTCCAACAGCTCGTTGCAGGTGTCCACTTTGAGTTGTGCAGGCGTTACCCTCACTTAAAAGGGACCGCCTTGAAATCTCTCGCTATGAGGGTGAGTAAAAGTTCTGTTGAAATTTTAACCCCGGAGCCTTACTTTAACGAAGGAAGTCGTGGCAAAATTGGCATCTATGTTCACAGATATTTCACAATATAAACAGCTTTTGGGATGTCATCGACTGAAGGCGCAGCGTCTTCTGGATCTTTTTCAAACAGTTTGTAGCATTGTACTCGCCTGTGGTGTCCTGGCTTTCTGATATCTGTGACAGCTATTGGACATGCCTGGTCTAAAGGCCGATTTTAGGAGCAACCTTCTCGTTGCAGCGCAACGGCTTTCCAGACGGTCGGGACTGCACCCGACATGTTACGAATTGAAGGGAATCAAACTTCTCAGCGAATTTCCGATTGCCTCAGGTGGCTTTGCCGATGTATACAAAGGAAACTTTGAAGGCCAAACCGTCTGTCTGAAGGTTCTTCGAATATATCAGACGACTAAAGTTCAATCGTTTTTTGAGGTACGGGACTCAGCAATTATGTGATCTATGTCATTTCTGAGGTCGCTATACTTAGCGGGTTTCAGCGGAAGCTATCCTTTGGGGTCAATTGCAACACCCAAACGTTCTCCCATTTTATGGATTATATTGCTTCAACACTCGTCCTTGTTTTGTCTCACCTTGGATGGATCACGACATCAAGAGCTTCCTACAGGACCATCCAGATGTGAACCGACGGCTGCTGGTGAGCCCAGCACAACTCAAACACCTCGAGCCTCATGCTTGGTTTCAGGTGTCCGACGTCGCATCCGGTGTGGCATTCTTACACGCAAGGGATATAGTGCATGGAGATCTCAAAGGGGTTTGTCTGCTTCCCGCTTTGCTCACATACGAAATGTAGAGTGCTGACGTTGTATCCTGGCAGGCTAATATCCTCGTCAATAGATTGCAGAGAGCGACTATTTCTGATTTCGGTCTTTCGTCTGTCACGGATCCGAAGATTCTGCATTGGCCTTCTCAATCGACTGTTGGGTCAAAAGGAGGATCTGTTCGATGGCAAGCCCCTGAGCTATTTGATATCAATGATGACTTGGTCCACAATTCGAAAGCTACCGACATCTATGCACTCGCCTGTGTCGCGTACGAGGTAGAGTACTATTTCTACGGCAATGATTAACTGAGTAATTATACACCAGATTTTTACCGGAAAACTTCCTTTTTATGAGCTGGGAAAATTAGACGCAACTGTTATGTTCCAGGTTGTAGATGGGGCCCGTCCGTCAAAGCCGTCAGCGTTGAGCCCTGCCTGGTGGCCACTGAGGTTAACAAAGCATCTTTGGATACTGCTGGAGTCTTGTTGGCTTTGTGACCCCCATGGGCGGCCCAGCATAGAGACCATCGTAGCCCACCCAGCCTTCAAAGAGGCTGATGCGAGGCCTCTGGCTGATGCAGATGACATATCCTCCACCCAATTCCGTTATTCCGTGACTGGACTTGCAAATCTTCCATCCAACGATACCTTCGTGGACTGGCTTGCAGACCTTGGAGAAGTCTGTGCGGTTTAGATATCTGTATCGTCTTCTTGTACAGTTTTACGTACTCTACTGAACTGTTCATTCAGAGGTATTTTGGTACTTAAAGTGACTCTCTCGTATGCCACAGCCTTATCTCAAACTCAACCATCGATGACTTGGACCCTATCCCATTATCCGATGTTGGAACTCCATTTTGTCTCCAGTCATGCGAACGATGCATTTCTCATGCTCCGGCCATTATATACACTCCATTTCTTGTCTACATTGTGCTGATGCTCCATTATCCACTATTATGCAGATTATGATCATTATTGAGTACCTACAGTATATAGGAACATATTATACAATGTATTCATTATCCGTTTGCCCTCCCGGGCCCTCCATCCCATCCAGAGGACAAACTGTCTTTGTCGCCAATGTTGATCTAATCTAATTGTTATCTTATCCAATGCTTGACGTGTGTTTTAACCCAAACGGATCCTACCTTTGCACACTGGTGAGGTAGTGAAAGAATCACCACGGGTCGTCGCTGCTGCTGCCAGATTCCATTTCCCACTGTATCACTGCTTCCCTCGCCGTCGCTTGCTCATTTTTTCACCACGTCGCCGCTTGCCAAAATTGCTAATTGACGCCACTGCTGTCATCATTTTTTTTGATTGCCTTCGTACTTGCCACTCGTTGTTTTGCCATTGTTGTTGTTGTTGTTGTTGTCATTGCCCAGGGAGGCCAAAATCCTACTTGTCATTGCCCAGGGAGGCCAAAATCCCATTTGTCGTTGTCATTGCCATTCTCATTGTATTTGCCCCGGGGGAGGCCAAATTCCATCCCACACACATTCTTTCATCGCCACTGCACTTTATCATGCCAAAGGACTATGTCATTTATGCCACCACACTTTATCATGCCAAAGGACTACGCCATTTACGCCACTGCACTTTATCACGCCGAAGGACTGGTTATTTTTGAGTTGCAATGTTGGATGTCAATGTTCATGCTGACTTTGTGGAGATTTGAAGATCTTGGAGATTCTCAAACTTCTGGGGGTGCAATTCACATTTTTCTTCACCTTTCCATGTCATTCATTGTTTGTGGGGGTGTGTTGGAACTCCATTTTGTCTCGAGTCATGCAAACGATGCATTTCTCATGCTCCGGCCATATATACACTCCATTTCTTGTCTACATTGTGCTGATGCTCCATTATCCACTATTATGCAGATTATGATCATTATTGAGTACCTACAGTATATAGGAACATATTATATAATGTATTCATTATCTGTTTGCCCTCCTGGGCCCTCCATCCCATCCAGAGGACAAACTGTCTTTGTCACCAATGTTGATCTAATTTAATTGTTATCTTATCCAATGCTTGACGTGTGTTTTAACATCTGACCCATCAGTACTCATTCATACTACCTCCCACTTCCTTCTTACCTCTCCAGACTCCATCCCGTACTTCATACATCTCTCCTTGAACCATATTCTGATCCTTCAGAATTTCATCCTCACGCATCTCCTGAATCATTCCAACTCAATGATTCCTCTCCCATCATTTCCAATATTCTTGACTCTTGCAAAATAGGTCACCACCATGAATATTTTGTGTCTTGGAGATCCTTGCCTACCTCCAAAAATTCCTGGATTTCTTTATCTTCTGATGAAATTATTGACCATTTCCACCAATGCTACAGTCACCTCTTTCATAACCCATACCTCTTGGTGGACACCCATAGCTATGGGTTATCAGAGAGTATGGGTTACCTTAGAGATGTTATATAGCAGGCCATCAATGGTCATATATATTTGTTAACTATTATAGGTGCAATGCATTGTATAATAGAGGTATTATAAGCTATTTAGGAGGGAAATAGTCTGATATCTGAGAGGTCATCATACTGTCGAGCTCTAAACGACGTATCTGCCTTGTGATTGACACAAGATCAGCTTCCACTTGATGTGCTATGGGGTCATTCATGCTGTTCAGATGGCTTGTGATTGACACGGACAATTTGAGAAAATCACGGCACAAAGATCCATCCGTAGGAGGCATGTCTGCATTGTCATCAACATCATTGTCCCCACCCAAGATGAGCTTTGTTTTCTTGGATTTTACTTCATCTTTGAGGGTCTTAAGTCACTTTTTTAAGGTGTCAAGAGGCTTTAGTGGCATAGTCTTTTAGTCAAGTAGAAGTGAACACAAAAAACCCCATATATGACTGTAACAACCCTCTGGCAACTTGATAAAAGGTATGGGTTTTTGGTGCAGGAGCCTATGGGTTATGGGGTTTCAGGGAGTATGGGTTATGAGTTGGATTTCCCTGCGAACCAACTTGGTGGCACAAAAACCTATGGGGTTTTAGAGAATATGGGTTTTACCCCCTATGGGTTATGAAAGAGGTGACTGTACCCTCAACCCCCTTGCCCACATCCCATTATTCTGCAATAATGCTTCATTGAAAAAGAGTCTCCTCCAACCATAACAGTTGCCCCTCCCCTCTGTGTTTGAGCATTCTGCCTCCGTAGAGGTTTGTGAACAAGGCTCAAACTTCAATTCCAAATCAACAACCTCATTTTAATTCTCCTCCTATGTAAACATCTATAATATAAAAGAGGAATGGTGGCTGTGTGTGTCCTAAAGAAGAGATTCACACAGACCATATAAGGGTTGAAAAGTGGCCTAAATGCCATAAAGTAAAGTCTAATGCTCAAAACAACCTCAAATAAGATGTAGGCACTTGTTTGAAGTTAGGGAAGGCAAACCAACAGGGTAGCTACTTAGGCAGTCCCCCCTGGTTTGCGCACGCACGCAAGTATATTTTATGTTCTGCTTTTACACATTTTTTAAGCATAAGGTCATACAAAGAAGAAGGAGTAAGTGAGTTCAAAAGCAGAAGGACAAAAGAAAAAGAAAAAACAGAAAATATACAGCTAATGAGCAGGGACCAACCCCTTGTTGAGAATGAGCACTTGACAGCCAAACATTAAGCTGTGCATTACAACAGCATTCCTTCTAACATATTGTTGGAAGGCAGCGGAGGACCAATGACCCAAGGCCTGGAGCAAATAAGGTGCCATTCCACACTCTGCAAAATAAGTTGCCCCCCCCAGCATGCATTGACTGCCCCGCAATACAAGATGGAAACAAATGATGAAGCTGCAAAATGAACCATGAATGAGAGAGGGGTATTTCTGCTGAAGTAAGCCACAAAAAACAATGTAGAGAGAAAAGGTTTTGGCGCAGGTACAGGTAATGGCAAAAACAAGAGTAAGGGTTTGATCTCCCAGACATTCGGCAGATGTCAATTTTGTTGCCCTCAAAGAAGGGGTCGGCTTTGTGGGATGGCAGTAAAAATTCAAAGGTGGTCTCAGAAATACAAACAGAATCTATCTTGGGGAGTTTACAATTGTCATGCAGGGAATGATTGTCAGGCTAAGCCATCTCACCCAAGCGCAACAATCCATAAAAGCCAGTAAAGATCATAGCCTGGAAGAGGAGGTTGTCATAGTTACTAGAGGGACCAAAATAGTCACGGATCAAATCAAGGTCATCCACTGAAAGGGGTTGTTTGTGTGTTGGGGGCCTCCCATACAGACGCTTGCATCCCGCAAGGGTCCTTGAGACTAATGTGGTTTGTCATTTGTCTCAGACATGGGGAAAAAATGGTTCAAGAATATTGGAAATACTGGAGAGGTAAGTTTCTACAGAGTGGGAGTGGATGTGATGGCACATAAACACGACAAACAGGGATAAAGAGTCAGGAGAAGGTTCCAAAGGCAGATTGTGTAGTTTGATGAAATTAAGCCAAGAATTGAAAGGCAAAGAATAGTTGTGGAAAGTACCATCTGCAATGCAGGCACCCAAAGCAACTGACTGCTCATGGTACAGTCACTCTCGTGTCCAGGCAGCACGCGCTGGCTGCCTGGAGTGGGTCACACCAGGGATCATTTTGTGAGCACCCCCTGTATTACAGAAGGAGGTGCTTCAAGGCGCAGTCACATAAGAGGGTGGAGAAGTTTGGCCGTGTCAGATTTACCCCTAGACAATAAAGTCTGCGACTGTGTTAGACTAACTAGGGATATGTAAAACCTTCAAAGAGTGTTTGCCATCCATTAGAGCTGAAGCAACAGCCATAAGCAGAGGAGAGAAAGCAGAGTTGGCATGGAAGGAACTCAAAATTCCCACTGCAAAAAGCTGTTGTCAGTATAAACAACCACTTGGGCAGGAATAACAGTATTTTCCAAAACGTGCAAAATTCCCCAAACAACTGCACAAACCTCAAAAAGGTGGATCATATTTTCAGGCAAGTTTGTCAGCAACTTCCAATAGAAAGCCTCCAAAGAACCTGGTATCCAAAAAGCAATACTATGGTAAGAAGTGTCACACTCGAGAAGAAAATCTGCCTCAGACGGCAACCATGCCAAGGACTGGGGAAGGTGAACCCCAGACAACAACAAAATCCAGGATTTTGCCCACAGCAAGTGGTTGCAAATCAGCTTGCTGCACCACACCCAGGCACAGAGGTTGTCTGGAGCATGCGAGAGCTTCTCGTAAATTGCTGCAAGGCAAGGGCACAAAAGGGGATACCCATTGAATGACTAGTTTAACCAGCCAGCCAAACGTTGCCACTCTTGGACACAAAAACACTTCAATCGGCCTTTAGGATGACTTGCAAAATGATTGAGTTCCTCCAGAAGATCAATTTTTGCTTGCTCTGGAAAAATAAAGGACATTGAGTCCACATCTATGTCAATGCCAATCATGCGGAGACGGGAGGAGAAAACCTGCTTGGATTCCTTGTGAGGTATGCCTAGCACCCCTATTGACTATCGGCCCTCAATACCCAGATCCCAATGATCACCAAAATTCCTGCGCAGTCAATAACCAAAAGGCTAAACATTCTTCGCCACTCACACGTCAATATTCACCTTTACCAATCTCACAAAATCCCCCCTATCTCTGACTACAAATTACTTACTACAACGTTATAGCTTTGGCTTATTGGACAGTTTCAAACATATTTAAACTGTACTTGACCTTTAGTACACGACAGAATATTATACCACGGGCTCGCACGCACGATTCTCCATTGTCAACCTTTCTGAAACCCTCTCTAAGAAAGTCACAAAGACTTCCCAAAATCCCTCTATCATCTCTCTTATCGCTCTCGAGGACTCCGACAGTCCTATATCTCTCTCTCTAAGCGCTAGTAACTGTCACTAGCATCAAGTAACAAGTCTTACTTATTCTACCATTTTACTGATACTTTTGAAGTTATCTTTCAGAGTTTGATCAGTACGTTTTCAAAACCATCTCAAAACCTCGCCTTCAACCCAAAATCCATCTGAAATCCCTTTTCACTGTCACATTTGTGTCTATCGCCTTTCTATTGACTCCTCTTGTCTCTCTCTCTCTTTCGAAATCCCTTTCAAAACCCTACGCTTACTCAACACTACACCTTTTGTGCTAGCTCTCGAAACCTTTAGGATGACCGATCCGTTTTGAAATCCCACTCTATTGGAAAAGCAAACTATAATGAAACCCCGAGCACAATTGCACTTATTAACCCGCCCACTTATTCTATAAGGTTTCTACAAAGGACCTGAAACATCACCTTTTTCTTATCCTCAGGCGTTAGCCCACGCAGTCATCAACCCACATCGCAGCTATCATTACATTTATTGAACACTTCACAGTTTCAGTATCAACCTTTTGACCACCTGCTACTAGTCTAAGCCGTGTGCCTTGTCATCAGCGCGCCTGAAAAGAAGTTGAATTGTAAACTTTGATTGCTGACTGGGGCTGTGTTCACTATTGAGTCGCTCGACATCAAAGGACTATCCCTGTGGTGCTAGTGTTTTGAGTGATTTCCAATTGTTCTCTGCACATTGATCAGCATTGGAAATAGTGGAGTTCCACTTGACTTTTTAAAGTGTTTTGAGAGGGCAATGGTCGACAATTTGCCTGACATGGACGTCCCAACTCTCTTCGCGTCAAACCTCCGGACATTCAGCACCAACACAATTACTGATCTTCAGTATGCTGGCCTCACTCAGGATGAACCATTGTCGCGTGAGGCTCTGCAAGTGGCAGCAGGACTTTTCAAAATGTGGGACCAACGTCCCAAAAGATTACAAGATGAGGATTGGGCAGAGGAGGCTGTGGTGATGGAGGCCAGGCAGGATCTATGGATGATGTGGAGCTTGAAGGCATGGGCACAGGAGATGCCCTACTACAAGTTCTTTTTGGTGGTAAGCCTTTCCTAGTCTCTTGTTGTAGTTCCTTTATTGACTAGATTCCCAAGGCAATGGTACCAGGGCGGAGGTCAGTCGCTCTGGCCGACATAAATATGACGGACACCCAGGAGATGCCTCTTTTCAAAGAGGATAACAAGGATTTTGTGACCTTGCTGGTCCAAAAACCCCTTGCCTCTTTGAAGAGCTTGGGCAAAAGGAAGGCAAAGGAGATTTTGGGCGGAGTTGTAAGTGATTTGGATTTTCTTTATAACTTTTGCTGACTTGTCCTCCTTTAGAATATGGATAGCAGGCCTTTGAACGCGAGGCCTGCAAAGGTTTCGAAAACAGGGTCTGGCCAACCCTCGACAAAACAGGCCAAGGCAGCAGTAGACATTTTGGGTGCCCATGTGACGGTAAGTCTTTCAGTTTTGGTTGCTTCAATTTTGGATGACTAATATTTTTCAAAACAGGACAAGGACTCGATCGACGAGGGACTGGAGGGGGGGATATTGCAGTGAGGGTGCAATGGTCAAAGGTTGGCGTCTCATGGCGAGAGAGTAGAGTTTTGAGAAGTCAAAGGGCCAGTAAGTCTTTTTACTTTATTGACTTGTTTGCCTTCTTTTTACTGATGACTCTTGTTTTCTTTATTGTAGTGCCAGCAGTGCACCACCGCCAAGGTGGCCGACCACTGCTGGTACCCGCAGGCACAATTGCCATGCTGCCGCTGCCTCAATAGCGGCATTGCATGTAAGAACACGGCAGGGGACACTGCTCGTGATGCCCAACGTCGGGCTTGCATGGTGAGAAAGAGGGAGAAGAGGATGGCAGTGCCAGCAACTCAGGCGGCGCGTGCTTTGGACGACGACGAGGAGGGCCCCATGCCGGGACCTTCAAACACCACTCCAGCGGCGCTGCCAACACTGGGCATGGGGGACAACAAGGAGGAGGTTTTGGAAGTTGAGGTTTTGGCAGGAGGGATTTTGGGAGGGCCCAAATTGGAGGTGAGGGACGACGGCACACCGGTCGCGCCAGAGGGAGCAGAGGGGAATGGGGAGTCCGAGTCTGCCAAGTCAGTTTGGCAGCCAGCGGACAGACCAGCGACCGAGTTTGAGAGGGTGACTCAGCGCGTGGGGGAGCTGAGGGAGATTGAGGCTGCGATGGCTGACTACGCCGCCGCCTGCAAGCAGGAGTATGCAGCGTTGAGGTTCAAGCTCCTGCGCATGCAGACAATACTGGGCGAGACAAGGCGGCTGCAGGGGACGCTGGTGGAGGTGAGGCGGGAGGCAGAGGAGGCCCTATGGGAGATTTCAGCATTTGAATAGACTTTTTTGTAGATAAATGTTTTGTAGTTTCTTTTCTTGAAGACTTGTAACTTGTTTGAAGGTTTTCAAAGTTTTTTGGTAATAAGGGTTTCAGATAGTGAACGTCTGGAGTCTTCATGAGCTATAATGTTTTTTTTTGGTTTTGAAGGGATTTTCTGATGAAGTGTTGATTTTGGAAGGGAGTATAGATTTCAGGTATTGGATTAGTGTTTTCGAGTGACAGTTTCAAGTATTGTTGATTTCGGATAGTGATTGTCAATTTTGGATAATAATGGTTGATTTCGGATAATGATGGTCAACTTTGGATAATGATTGAGGGGAGGTAGTTGAAGACTGAAGGTAAATGACTTGTTGAAGGCAGGGCATAGTGATGTTTTTCAAGTTATTGCGAAGGGAGGGTGAAGACATTTTGGATTTGGTTTATGACCATTTTCTTGATTTTTGTGGTATTGTTTCGGATAGAATGTTGAAATAGGGAGGAGAGTCAAAATAGGAATGTGCGATAGAGCGGGTATAGACTTTTGGATTTCAGACTGATAGTTTTATTCTTCCTCAATTAGAGGTGAACCATAGTCTTTGTCGTCTAGTGTTTTGGATTCTTGCATCTCCTTTAGTCAGTTAAGGTCAATGTCTAATGCGTGAAGGGGAAGTGTAATGGATTGTCAGGTGAGATATGGTATGATTTGAAAGGCAGCCAAGGGTCTATGAAAGACGGTACCGTCTAGTTCACATAAGATGTAAGCGCCTCCACAATTCCTAGTGATGACAATGACTGGTCCTAGGTAGCGGGGTCTCATCTTTTGGTTGAGAGACTTTTTGATCTTAGTGTTTCAGATTAGGACTAGAGCACCCTTTTCAAAGTGAAAGTCCTTGATAGTGACCAAATGGTCCTTTTTGAATTGTAAGGCTGCTTTGCATTGAGCCGCGTAGACTGTCAAATGAAGGCAAGTTAAGTCCTCAGGTTGTTTTGTAAG
>JAFLHD010017959.1:0-11306 GCA_018856295.1 Blastosporella zonata
TCTACCACTGCCTTGCGCATGAGCTAGGCTGATCGTCGGATTGAAACAGCTGACACATACGTGTTTGCTCGCCCAATTGTCCACCAGAAACAGAAATCTCATCCCTTTTGAATACGTTTTCGATATATAAACACCGAACAGAGAGTTCAGAGGTTTGACAGAGACGAACAATAGCCCCGCAGAGTATCCCTCGGAATTGTGGGCATAGTCCAGAAGCCCTGCAACTCTTCAGTCAAATGGATCAAATGACCACATTTTGTACCTTTTGGAGGAGGTCGAGCAAGTCCTGAACGCCTACCATGAAATGGTCCCGTATGGGCCAAGAGAAAATGACGGGAGATGTTCATGTTTTGATTAATCCCGATACCCTTGAGTCAGTTCCATCCTAATCATTGGCTCGCACTAGTACATCAATAGTAACAAGTCGACCATATAAACCATGACATTAACCAGAGAGCTGCGGTACTGTAGTGTCATATGATCACGCCGGTGTTGAATTAGCGGGAAGTAACGAGCGGGTCAAAGTGTCGCGATCAAGTGATCAAACATCTGTGATCGTGAAAACAATGTAGTGATTTCCGACTCCGACTACAGTCTACTAATCCTGATAGATCCTCTGTTTATATTCTTTTACCTTTATTCATCCTTGTTCCTTTCCATTCTACCGCCTTCAACTCCACTTATTTAGCATCGCTGCCCGAGGTGATGCCTCCTTCAGCATGATCACCATGGAGCTCGCCACCGCATCACAGTCAATGTACTCATCCTCAACAACGATTTCCAGGGCATGGTTCTCCAATGGAAAGGGTTACGGTTTACGAGCGCCGCTACTTCCACACTCCGGTGACCAACCCTGACTTCTTCCTCCTCGCTAATGCAATGGGCGTCCACGCCATCCGCTGCCATACCGCAGAGGAGCTGCCCGCCAAGATGAAGGAGTTCTTGGAGTACGACGGCAACAGGTCGGTGGTGATGGAATGTTTGGTTACGAGCAACGAGCATGTGTTCCCCATGGTACGTCCCTTTCCTCGCAATCTTTGATCATTCTCTCACAATTACCTCAATCTTCAGGTGGTTGCCGGCAAGGCCCTTCACGAGCAGATGCTGCACCCGTCGTTGAAAATCAAAGCAAGAGAGCCTTAATTAATTCCATTTCACCGCGATCCTCGTCCAACAATAAGCTGAAACGGACACCTTCGGTACGATATCCTTGCTTGTATTTTCCGGATAACCTACATCTACAAAAACACATTTCGTTGTACAACACCTCCCCGGAGGCCTTATGTTACCTACCTATCTTTAACACATCGTATTCTTCATTACGTACATAGCACTTTCCTTCAACGCTTTCAATAATACATATGTATAAACATGATTACAACACGCGTCAGATTTAAAACGATATTCGGGATAATTTCACATGCATGAGAAACAGCTCTGATACAGAGACTAATACTCTATAATCCAGTTTGCGCCACAATGTCCGTTCGTGTCATCTACAACGGGTTCAACCTACACGGATTTTCAAAACGCATCGGGGTCTGAGGGATAATGGACGGGACGGTCGACTTTGGTGGTGATTTTACCTGAAGGCGGTCAAAAAACCAAAAGAATACGAATGAAGCAAAGATAGCATACCGTTGTGCCAATACCGCCCAGTAACTTCGTTGCTCAATTGAGCTTGAGTCAATGAAGAACGGATCTTTCTGAATTCTAGCAGTGCCTGAGACATTGAGGGACGTACGGCTGGGTCCTCTGATATAAGAGAATCCAAGAAAGGGCCAAGGTTAGGTATTACACTCTCAAGAACCTATGTGAGGAACCCGTGAGTAGGAAATGATATATGAGCGCCGTGGAACACACACTCTCACGTAGCGCCCCATCACGCTCCCTACACTGTTCACATCTCCGTGGAATGGATTGAAAAGCGGGTGCTGCTGTTTGCCAGGTTCCTCGCCCGGATATAGAGGCATTATCAGGGCAGTTTCGATATCACCGTCCGGAGGAAGGATGGAAGAGGACCCAAAGTCATACAGGGCATAGCGAACTTCGGAAGGCTCTCTCATATGTGGTAAAAAGTATGACCTGACGTCGGCCAAAACATTGGCCCCACAATTCTGGGAAACAAAATCATTGTGCGCAATGCGATTCTCGTGAAGGAATTCGAAAGTCTTCGCGAAGTGTAAGCAACCCAACCCTGACACACAATCATAACTGACGAACCTCTAGGATATGTTCTGTAAACTGTAAGATTTCCGTTACGGTACCAAAGTCGTGATCAAAGGCCGCTGGCCATCTAGGCATCACAGCAAATACAAGATCGTCGAATGTGACGAGTTCCAGAACATGTATGGTGTGATTTCGGGGGTCAGCTCTAGCGGACGGTGTGTTCAGTTTCTGTAAAATGCGCAGCTCATCTGAGGGTTCATCACGACCAGAAACAAGTCTAAATATAGTCAGTAAATATATTAGTCCGTGGTAATAAGATCTTACTTGATTATGACGTCCCTTCCTTGCATATCTCGAGCCGCCCATACCTTCGGAGTCTAAAGCAGAGGCCGTTGAGCCTGAAGAATTATTACAGATAAAGCATCAGCTTACGAAGAAATGGAACACCACTTCTCGGTCATCCTTGAAGACGCGACGCGCAAAGGGATGTGATGGAGCAGGGTGAGCCTTTGGTCCAACAGGGTCCGGAAGAAGATTGCATCGATTCCGATATAGAGCGTTAGGCTGAGTATACAGCGTGTAACCTCTAGTAACAAAGAAAGGCCCCAAGAAGTTCCATGCGCGGAGGATTACGCCCACTTCTCTGGCAATCCATTGGGTGTCTGGAGTGTCTGGGTAATACCATTTATCCCACCTGTATGAGGGCACTGGATAACCAGAACACCAAGAGCGATATGTCCAGAGGACGGTGTCCTTGAGAGTGTCCAGGTAAACAATTTTCAATGTCATAGGGGTGAAGGAAAGACGTGGTATCTGTTGGAAGTCAACACCTGCTTGATATGAGTATACGGTACAAGTCGATGATGTTTGTGTATATTCCACTAGGTCTATATATCATCTCCGTCCCTTTGTCCTCTTTGTCCGTCCGCCTTGGCCATCCCTTGGCCATATTGTGCTTTGCCTCGTATTGTTGTCCTGTTGTCCTGGCCCTGCGGCCTATTCGCGGTGTATTGCGATCGCCAGATCTCAACAGTATTCACTGTAATAAAACCAGTATCGAAATTCAAGATGGTGGGTTCGGAAAATCCCGAGGCAGCGTGCTTTTTGTCCTCCATTTTATCCCCATTGTCCCCTTGTTCCAATTAGGATAGTCCCCTAAGTGATGGGTCTCTCCCATCATTCTCCTTGTTGACTCTCGTAAAACTCCATTGTTGCTTCGTCTTCCATTCTTGCGGAAAATTGCCACGGTCAAAGCACTAAATACGCGACGGAATCACTGGTCATAGCGTATGCCAGACCTTGGCCACAATGACAATGGACAAACGGGCCAGGTTCCAAATTGACAAGAGATCGGGACCTAGCATGACTCGTACGGCTGAACCGTGCAAAGACCCGTATTCTCTTCCTTGTTGTCAAATCTGGAATTTCAAATTTCGATACGCCTTGGCCATGCGCAAAGTTTCCGGATTTCTCAACGCAGCATAGATAACTACAGAACGATTGTAGATCGAAAAGTTCACCTTGCACCCCTCTGCTCCATCGAAGGTCGAAATGGCGCCCCAGGTTACTCGACAACATGTTATCTCCGACGGTTCTGCCTGATTGATGAATAAATTGATCTAGTTTGCACAAAGAGCTCAAGTCAGAGTTGTCCAAGGCGCTCAATGTTGTTGCCCAGTAAGCAGATGGACCATAAGGACCAATGGCACTGGCACTGTCACCGCCAGTTCCTGGTCACCGAATCAGGTATGTATCCAAAACTCGCCCGGCATTTGGTCTAAGGCCTGTTGGTTTGGCCTGCTCAGCAAGTCTGGAAATATAACGTGAATATCGACGGGAAAGGCATGGTCTACGGTGTCCCGGACACCGTGCTTGAGACTAAGTAGGAGCAACTGGACTTAATATTATGTGATGCTGCAACGGGATACCTTTCTCATTTTGTCTTGTACCATCATTGCGCATTGTTATCCGAGATAGGGATTTGAATCGCAAGAATGTTTGCTGTTCAGTATTTGAGGTATGTAGAATGAGCCTACACGCACCCTATAGATCGCGCGCTACGGCCTTGTGCTACAATGTGCGGGACCCTGGATTCCAGGGGACTGGTTGACCATGTATTGTCACACTCTTAAATAACAACTAAAAGCCCAAGCCAGCTAAAAATCGAGTGGTGGACGCTGGAGTTGGCATGGCTGTTGACTGGTGTTTCATTGACCTCATGATGAGAAAGCAAGCAAAACGGCCTACTAGTAGTCAAGAATGGACAACTTTGTAATTCAAGAGACTAGTTCTTCACGACGCAATCTGCGTTAGTATGCTGCTCCCCACACAGCACCAAGGCGGTCGACCTCGTCTGACGAGCGACCCCAGAACGATGCAAGGCCCCACTGGGCACCACCAGCACCGGCATCAGTCGGAACAGTAGAGATAGCACAATCATCCGTGATCACTCCACCCGTAAGGGTCCTCCCAAGGTTCGTCGTGAAACTGGCGTAGAACACACGAAGGGAAGTGTGAACGCCGCTGCAAGTCTGAATCTGGACGACATGTTCACTCGCGCCAAGTGTCAGGGTCGTAGCTGTACCGCCTGTACCGCCGTGACTCGAAGTTGTCGTGGTTCCGTTTGTGTATTGTACTGTGTAGGACACGGCATCGACACGGTCACCACTCCGGATTGTAAGTGAGGTGAGCTTGGGGAGAGTGGGGGTGGCAAGAACGGCGGGTACATCGTTGAAGGGGTCGCCGCCCTCACCGCCAACGGGGTCGGCGAGACGGATCGACGATGAGAGAGCCCAAGAAACCACAGTGGACATGGGGTAGTGGTCGCTCAGGGGGGCACCAGCGCTATCAACGAATGCGTCGTTCTCGTTTTTGTAAGCTAAAGATTTGACCGACGCGGTGCTACTAGAGCGTACGAAAGTCTTATCCACAACCTCGCATGCGACCATCTGTGCCTGCGCTGTCCCAGCAGCGAAAGGGAAGTCACAGACCAAGGCATCTGCACCCTCCACAGGGAATGAACCGCCACGATCGGTGCTCACCCAAGCATCGGTGAGTCCGTTGGCGTCAATGAGGCTGTGGAGGGATTCTGAATCGGTTACGCGGGTATAACGCGTGTTTGTGTCACCCATGACTACAACGGGCATGCCGATGGACTGGGCCTGGATGAAGCTCGATACCTGACCAAGGTTAGACTGGCGGGCGAGAAGATCGCCGTTTTCGTCACCAGCATCCGCGTGGAGATTGTAATGATCTATCCAGAGACCGTCACTGACTCGGATACGCATGAAGGTGAACCCCTTCGGTGTGAGGCAGTCGCCGCCGCTGAGATTGCAATCGTTCCATTTCACGCGAACGAAGTCGATGTATGGGAAATCGGAAAGGGTGTTGAGACCGGAACCAATACCCGCACCGCCAGAAGTCGGGGTACGGAAAGCATGAGTATCGTTCGCGTACAAGTCAGCATGGTAGTTGAAATCCTCCTGGACGTTAATGATGTTATAAGGCTTGAGACGAGGGGAGATTAAGGGTGTGTCGACTACTGGGTTGCCTGAGGATAGCAACTCTGTGGTTCATCAGTCAGTTATTGTGATCAAAGACACTGGATGGTTATAAGTTACCAGGAAGACCTGCCACATTGTACGACAGTAGGGAAAATGATCCACTTGTCTGAGCAGCGGTAGCAGATGAAACCAGTAATGTCAACAATGTCAAGAGAGAGTAGAGGCGGTTGCAGAATGGCATCTTGGGCAAGATGTTCAGCTTTCGCTAGGCTCCATGCCTTTTTATGTGAATGGTCAATCATCGAAAACGAGAAGTCCCCCCCATCGCAAGGAACCAAAGCACGTTTAACATGGGGAAGGTGGTTTTCAGTGGTCATCTGCATGCTAGCGAAGCGCCATATTTCTCATGTGTGAGAAATCAGAAGCTAGCGCACGTCCATAGAGGCTGATCCAGGGAATATTGACGAACGCGGCTAGGCTGCGACCCATGGAATTGTGGATGGTTCATATCGGAAACGTGCATGAGCCTTCGAAGCAATTGATAGTAGGCCAGACGAAGTACATTTCACGCGAAGAGGCTTGACAATCGATGCGAGCCTCATGCCAGACCACTTGATGATTGAACCGACCCACATGAAGAGTGTACAAACGTGTCAGAAGGAAAGACGAAGGTGCGAATGGTGACCTATAATGGCCAATATTGAAAGTCCACATGCTGTAGATCAATGCCAAGGCCGCAGCAGATCGTGACCACTGCAGCCTTCCAGCAACTTATCAGACGCTAACATGTTACACACGTTGACAGTATCTTCTAAACACTGGCCCACCGGTCAAAACTGTGGGAGCCGACGCGCAGTTCCCTACTCGCCAGCTCTCCGTCATCCGGATACTTACGTCAATACAGCCTGAGGTCAACCCTCGCGCGGTCGTCTTCACGCAAGTAACGCATGCTGACCGTTTCCTCCTGTGAACCCTGATAGCAAAGAGATTATCCATATTAGGACAGAGGAGAGGGTGGTCAATAGTTGAAAGGAGGATCAGAAAGGTTATAACGAGAAATGCAAAATAGGGAGAACACGATATACAGCACCGTTGGACTGAGCAAGGCCATAATACCTGTCATGGCGGGTGAAAAAGAGTCGGGGCGTGACGTCACAATAAAACCTTTTTTTGTACAGTAAGGTTTGCCAATCGATGGAGGATGCCATGACGGGAGGAAACGGCAAGTTTAGTAGATCTAGTCAACGGCGAATCTCTCATTCTTCGCGCGACGGAACGTGGGAAGGTTGATCTTCATCTTTATTCATCATTTGACTTGGATTCCTATCCCTCCTTCGACTCGTCGTCTCCTTGTGTACCACATACCCTCCTTTTCTTGGGCCAACAAACGCCCAATTAAATACATGCCCGTCCTCATCCACAGTTGATCAACGCCAACGAATTCCTGTTCTCCTCGGTGAGCTCGAGAGGGCGTTATATTAGCTATAGCTCCTCATCCGTTTGCCTATATATCTGTAAGAAAGTAGATCCGATAGAAGGACAGTAAGAAAGGGGTGGAAGTTAAAGCGTAATACCCAGGTCTGAACGTTCGAACCCGATTTACAGCCTGATTTTCAACAATTGCTTGGGATGTAGCCTGTAACTTGGGCTCCATTCCAAACCAGAAATCGTGCGATCCAGGTGTCATTCCCACTGCGCTCAGATGAATGTCTACCCGTGGTTCTGGTAAGAACTATGACTTTTCCAGCCAGAGTATAACCAGAGTACGTACTAGCCCGCCGCCACTACTTACACCCCATTTCTCCATTTCTCTTTATGATCCGCCTGATGACACGTCTACTTACAGTCATACGTTCAAGTTTTGCTGTAGTCGTGCCTCAAATGAAGCCTACCCATATCCGTTTTACCTTTTGCGCCGACAGAGTCCTTCATTTCCAATAGCGTTCAACTGGCTTGGTTTATAAGCCTTCCACCAGCAGCAGCCAACGAGGATGTCTTTGATCTCTGCCCCCGTCCTTCCCTCCATCGGGGACCTTTGCATCCCTGACGCGATCGACTTCAATATCCACAATAATGCGATTCAACCATATTTTACTTTCTCTGATCATACCAAGCCCAACGGTGTTCGAGTTATCACTCATCTTGAATTTGGGAGGGCCGCCCACAGGATTGCGCACATATTGAGACCGAATCGTTTAGGTCCTGATGGCCAGGTCGTTGCAATCGTTGCTCTTTCGGACAATATACTGTATCAGGCGATTGTTGCTGGTTGTTTCATCGCCGGATTAGTGGTATGAGTATGCTGCTCACTTTGAATTGCATCGGGCGCTAACAAGACAATCCTTCAGCCATTTCCTATATCTCCCCGAAATTCCCCGGATGCTGTCGCGAGTCTCCTCAAGCAAACGTCCTGTCGCCGGCTACTTGCGACCACAGTCACACTCAAAATTTTGATCGAGGATCTTCGCTCGCGTGTCGGAAGTTCGCTTCTCCAGGTGGAAGAAGTTCCTTCACTCCGTACTGTATTTCCGTACCTTGGTGAAGAACAAGAGGGTCATTCTTTCGTTCGATTTCCCGGCCCTTCTGAGCCCATTTCCAAGGATGACATATGCCTTTATATTCACTCGTCAGGAAGTACCGGATTTCCCAAAGCAATACCGCAAACTCATCTGGCTTTGATGCAATGGTCCTCATTTCGTATGTAACCCACGATCTACTTCAAAGTTCAACGATGACAACTGCATTGAAGCCATTGTCGTCAATTACCGAGACTACCGCCCCCGGTTGACAATGGGCTGTATGGCGCTGCCTGCTTTCCACACCTTTGGATTTTACACTCAGATTCTCAATCCGATTTATGGCATTGTCTCGATCGCGGTATATCCTCCGACGGCAACTGAACCACATCTACTCCCAGTTGCGCAATCGCCCGAAAGTTTCCTGGAGCATCTCAAATTGACGAGGTCTACCGCTATGCTGGCGACGCCGAGTATGCTACAAACCTTGGCCCTGTCACCAGCAGCCGTTGATTATATGGCAACGTTGGAATTTGTCGTGTGTTAACTTCTTCCTACATCATCGTAGATAAATAACTCTTTCTTTTAGGGATACGGCGGAGGCTCGTTCGTGCCCAAACTGGGGAACTTTCTCGTCGATCGTGGTGTCCTTCTTCACACTCTTTATGGAGCCACGGAATGCGGAGTCCCTGGGTTCACATCATTGCAAAGGGGGCAGGAAAAATACTGGGAGTACTTACGATTCCCGGATTGTACGAAACTGAGATGGATGCCACAAGGAGATGGAACCTTTGAATGTCAGGTTTTGGTGAGTTCTTTCTCAGTATCGAATCATTGCATTGGTAATAGTGTTCTTCTAGGCATGGAAGAAACATCGACCTATGGTCCTGAATCTGCCAGATGTTGAAGGATATGCAACTTCAGACCTCTTTGTCAAACATCCAACCGAGAAGGACCTATGGAGGATGTAAGCCAAACAAGGTTCTACATACCCTTTCATATTCATCGAGCCCTCGTAGCGTTGGTCGTAAGGACGATGTCATTGTTCATTCATCGGGTGAAAAAACAGTTCCTGCTCCCATGGAAGCTGTCATTATGAGCTGTCCATTGTGCGTAGTGATTTCTTCTTTGGAATGCTGTACTAACGTTTTTTAGTGTACAAGGTGCATTGTTATTTGGACGAGAGCACAATGAAGCAGGTGTTCTGATCGAGCCAACGGCCGGTAGCACCATCGACGTAAAGGATCACACGCAGCTTGCAAGTCTAAGGAACAAAATCTGGTACGCAGTGTCGGCAAAAGCCTGATCTTGATTTGTGTTGACACACGAGCAGGGCCGTCATCGAAGAAGCCAACAAGATCGCTCCAGCATTTAGCAGGATTTTCAAGGAGATGATCCTGATCACATCTGAGACGAAGCCATTACCTCGCACGGGGAAGGGTACCATCATGCGCAGAGCAGCCTTAGAACTTTACGATCAGGAGATTGTGGCACTGTAAGTACCCCTACCTGGGCCTTCATCATGCCGTAGATTTCTCAATGATCATCCTTGTCTTTCTAGCTACAATACCGTAGAGTCAAACCTCGCGACGGCCGAAAATATTGACCCTCCGGTACAATGGGTACTCGGCGACGTTCAAGCCTGGCTTATCGAACAAGCCTCAGATTTGGTATCGGGAGGGAAAGTATTGCCGTCTGTTGATTTATTCGAGCAAGGATTTGACAGGTATACTTCGTAACTAACTACGTTACCACTGTCTGATCACTTCCTCACAGCTTGAATGCCACGTTTCTACGTCTACGCATTATCAGCGCTCTTCGGGCATCCAAGTCCAAGTCGGTTCAAATAGCAACTCAAGAACTATCTCAAAATCTGATATATTCTCACCCTATTATCGAGGACCTAGCAGAACACATCGTCGCTCTTTTCCTGCCTTCTGACGAGGCTCAGAGCGGCGCCATCGCTAGCCGGTCAGCTCTAATCGAAGAAATGATTGCGAAGTACTCTATTGGCCTCGACGACTCGCCTTCGAAGAAGGGTGTTTCACGGACCGCCCCAGCTGTTGTTCTTCTGACCGGAACAACAGGAAACCTTGGATCAGAAATCCTGGCAGCGCTTCTACAAGATGACAGAGTCCAACATGTCTACGCTTTCAACCGCCCTTCCCAAGCAACACTGACAGTCGAGCAAAGGCAGCTCAATGGATTCAAGGAAAGAGGGTTTAGTCCCGATCTCCTGGAATCTTCGAAGTTGTCTTTCATATCTAGTGACGCTGCACAGCCGAACCTTGGCTTGGATCCTGAACATTACAAACGTGTAAAACTCACATACCCGGTCAATATCCTTCTAACTGACAAATTCTTGGCATAAAACAGCTCAGCGATTCGACCAATATTGTCATTCACAACGCATGGAAACTGGACTTCAACCTATCCCTATTGGCGTTTGAGCCCATGATACGCGGGTCACGATATCTTATGGACCTCGTGAGGAACGGGAGAAATGCAGCTGATGCCAGATTTCTATTTACTTCCTCCATTGGGTGTTCTCAGTCCTGGCCGCCTTCGAAAGGACCATATCCTGAGGAAATCGTGGCCGATGCTTCTTTTGCAATTGGAGGAGGGTACGGAGAAAGTAAATACGCTACTGAGAGAGTCAGTCTGATCTGTTTGAGCTTGGAAGTATCTTGGAATTGACGAGGACCTTTAGATCCTGGCCCAAAGCGGTCTGCAAGGAACTTCCTTCAGGATCGGCCAGGTCTCAGGGGGACGGCCAAATGGTGCTTGGGCTATCACAAACTGGGTGCCGATTCTCGTCAAATCGAGTGTGACAATAGGGATACTTCCAGACCTCAAGGGTGTAAGTGAGCTGATTCCACTATGGGGTTGCACTAGATCACAAAGGTTCCTCACAGATGATTTCTTGGATCCCGATGGATACTGTCGCAGCTGCTATTGTGGACGCTGCGTTAGGAAATGAACCGCTACCCCAGGCCGCTAACCTTTTGCATCCCCGACCTGTGGAAGGGAAGAAAGTGATCGAGTCCATCCAGGCTTCCATCGCAGATATCCTTGGCCGAAAGCTCGAGGTCGTTTCGTTCGCTGAGTGGCTTGCGAC
>JAFLHD010017960.1:0-11233 GCA_018856295.1 Blastosporella zonata
TAAGAAGGGTGCCATGTCCACTGATGTTGCTGTAATGGTAGTTTTCCTGTCCATCCGCATCATCCTGCCCATGTCCCTTGAAGACGAGGTCCTGAGTAACTCGGTCCCTCTCAAATAGTGTACTGCACAGGCCAGCTCTCCAAGCAGCTTCTTGTGCACTATTTCCAAGTGCCCTAGAGTTGTGGAGAATGGCCCATATTTCCATCCAGAAGAACAACCAGTGATTGCCCATAGGAGACTGGACATATGAGGTGTCGCCATCCAGAAGTGTCTTTAGGGTAAGATATGACATGAACTTGGGGGATCCTGGTGATGACAAGGCACACGGCTTAAACTAGTAGCAGGCAGTTGAAAGGTTGATACCAAAACTGAGTAGTGGTTAGTAAGAGTGTAGTGGTAGCTGCGATGTGGTTTGGTGACTGCGTGGGCTAACGCCTGAGGATAATGAAAAGATGATGTTTTGAGTCCTTTGTAGAAACCTTATAGAATAAGTGGGCAGGTTAATAAGTGCAATTTGTGCTCGGGGTTTTGTTATAGTTTGCTTTTCCAATAGAGTGAGGTTTTGAAATGGATCAGTCATCCTAAAGGTTTCGAGAGCTAACACAAAAGATGCAATGCAGAGTAACTGCTAGGATTTTGAAAGGGGTTTTGAAAGGGGAGAAGTCAAGAGGAGTCAATGGAAAGGTGATATAAGGCAAGGATGCGGTGATGGTGAGTGATTTTGGGTTGATTTTGGATTGAAGGCGGGATTTCGAGACGGTTTCAAAAGTGTACTGATCAAACTCAGAAAGATAATTTCCAAAGTATCAGTTAAAACGATAGAATAAGTAAGACATGTTACTTGATGCTAGTGACAATTACTAGCGACTGAGAGATATAGGACTCACGGAGTCCTCGAGAGTGATAAGAGAGTAGAGAGGTTTTGGGGTCGTCGTGACTCCACTTAGAAAGGGATTCGGAAAGGGTGACAATGGAGACTTGTGTGTATGAGTCCGTGGTATATTATTGTGCTTGTACTAAAGGTAAAGTACAGTTTAAATATGTTTGAAGCAGTCCAATAAGCCAAAGCTGTAATGGTATGGTAAGTAGATTGTAGTCAGAGATAGGGGGAAGTTTGTGAGATTTGTAAGGTAAGCACCACCGTGTGAGTGGCAAAAGTTGCCACAATGTGGCGTAACTAAGAAAAAGAGTGATAAGCAAAGTGAGTTTAATAAGCAAAATGATGAGGTCAATAATTGAGAAGGCCAATCAACCATTAGCAAGGGTACCAAGCCCCTAACCAATAGTTAACCGTAAGATAAGTAAAGAAGGGTAAGCGCGATAATGACGACAAATGATGATAAAAGTCCAAAATAATTACCAGTGGCTTATAGTGTTTAGCCAATTGGTTACTGACTGCGTGAGTAATTTGGTGAATATCGGGGACTTGGGTATCGAGATCCAATAGTAGATAGGGGTGAGATACCAACAAACATTTAATGACTTTAATTGTGATGCCAATGGACATCGTTGATGCCTATGTAATGATTTTGGATAGGGGGAAATGAATGAAGATCAGCAGTGAGGTGAAGGAATTAATGATGAGCTGCTTGTAGGCTAAGATGAAGGGGTATTGAAGTTGTTGACAATCACCTAGTAATCTTGTAATGGCGCCAGCACAGCTATTGAATATTGAGGGATAGCAGGGGTGTATTGGTTGGTTTATTGATTGACAGAGTCGATCATTAGGAATTTGAAGGGGGTTTTTGTAATGAATACACGCCTGTATTAGGGCGGGTCTCATCACTGGTAATTTAGAACACAAGTGCTAGCCCAGCAATTGAATGGATCAGAAGTGACTGAAATTGAACTCTCGTACAGATGTGAGGATGCCCTTGCAAATGGTGAGGTCAAAGGAGCCAACCTCCAGCTCCAGCTGGCAAGCCAAATGGATGACCCTGGTGAATTCATTCCCCTCCAGAAGGTCATTCCAAAATTTAATGCTGCTCACATTGTTTCTGAGATTTCAAACAGATTGCATGGTGAAAGGCTTTTTCACTGTGACGGGGGTTTGCAATCTAAGGATATTGTCAATGCTTATATTCCAATGCATATAGTATCCTTGATAGTATCCTACTCAACCTTTGAAATGAAGCAAACATCAGTCACTGTAGAAGAAGTATTTATTGAGAGTGGGATTGACTGACCAACAATGGCATGGAAAAGAGATTCCAATATCTGTCAATCTGAGCCCACATGACTTCCAGGCTTCCCCCATGGTTGCTGGTGGATGTGCCAGGCCTGGCTTTGCCAGGCTCAGGCTCATCAGAATGAAAGCCTTGGAATATTTACTAAATTCATTGATTCAAATTCAGACTACTCAGTATCTAAGTCTGCAATATTATCTACTAGAATCTGATCCCATGTAAAACCCTTCTCTTCATTGTTACCTGCCCAAGCTGTAGTGAAATCCTCCACACAATCATCCATTAAAGCCTCTTCAACAGCACATGTCTGTACATCATGGAACATTAAATCATTATGGAACCCAAGTGGGCCAGTGACCACTTGCATTACTGCAACCCTCTCCATGCTTTGTGCAATGACCACCACCAAAGCGGCAACTCATTGTCACCTATCCCATTCTCTATCCTTCCTTTATTTAGCCTCCCCTGATTATGATACAAAGACCCTCTTTACATATATAAGGACACCATAGATATGACATGCCCTCAGTCAATTATACAGAGACTGAGGGTAAGTCAACTTCTCACTCATACAATGTTCATTCTCACTTACTCAGTCTCCTAGTTTTATTAATTATCTATATATTCTAGGGGCTTGATTTCTAACACATTGAAGAGCCTCAGCGACATCACCTTTTAATCTGTTATGGTGCTTGCTGATGGTGATACTGGCTGAAAAAAAGGCATGCCTGCTTGAAACTGAAGATGCCATAATAGCAAGATAATCATGAGCAAGCAAAGCCCATATTGGGTAACAATGCACATGAATCTAAACTCTCCAGTCAGGAATTAGAAACCAAACTATGCACACCCCACCACTCAATGATTGTCATACCATCAGGCAACACATCATTTGTATTGAGATACCATTGAAACTCATCCTTCCAGGGTTGATTGGGGTCATTTGGTGTGTCAAGATCAGAGCCTACATTATCTGAATCTGACCAAGTTGAAGAATGCAGTGTTCTAGTAAGCTTTCTTTTCTTGCAGTGTAGTAGAGCTATGGAGGTTGAGAAGTCTGAATGGTGCACTGTGTAACATTCTTTAAACTGTGGTCCAAAACAGTGATACTCATATCAAGGCTTGTTTGTGGCTACCCAACATATCACTTCTTCAATCAAATTCAGGACCTCTTTTTGAAGATTTTTATCCCAATATTTCTTGAAGTGGCTCAGTTTTTTTTAATGCACAGGGTAGGATGCTGTCATGTACTGTATCCTATGTTGTAGCAGAGCTTGAAATAAAATGTAGGGTACATCGGCAGCAAACTCTGCTATACTACAGTGGGCTTCACACATAACTTATGGTAGAGCAGAGTTTGCTACATTGTATCATATAGAATGGCTCTGGTGGTCTTGCTGAAAGCCTGGTAACTGCTGCTGAGAATCTAAAAGCAATGAATTAGTATCAGTGTAAGATGCTGCTGCCAGTAGTGCCAGTCATTTGCTGGTGTGCTACCACTAGTAGTGCCGGCAGATCTGCCAGTACACATTGTAATAAAACTGCAAATTTTGGTATTGTTTTGCATCCTCTTTAAATTCCTATCCTTTTCCTAGTCACTTATGCAGTTATTGGCTGTTCAATATATCCTTTAAATTCCTTTTTGCTAGCAGTGTGATTGTGCCACTGCTGCCCAAATTTTAGCCCTACCTTGCACCTGGCTCCATGAATGTGCTGCCAATGATACATACTTTAGCTGTTGTCTCAGAGATTATATAGCACTGTTGAGGGGACAGTATCACACTGCACAAGAATGAGTTTATTTGGGAGGTCAACATTTATTTTCTTACATAATACAGTAGTGTAGGAGTTAACATACTCCCACAGACAATGAATCACCATAGAATAATAGCAAATTGTAAAAGGCACACTCCAAGAATCACAGAAAGATTTGTCTTAATCAGAAAAGCTAGCATCTAAAAAATTGCCATGTTTTGATGTGGTGGGATTTGACCATGAGCTAGTGAATGTGACAGTGTTAGCTTTGTTAATGGAAACATTCTGAGGTCTCTGGAATGGTGTTGAAGGATGCTGGCACTGGTATTTGTTTATGAGGTGAGAAAAAATAAGATTAATTTTATATTCACTGTGGCGTAAAGTGCAATAACACATGGTGTACAGTGGCCCAGGACTAGCACTGCTCATGCCACTGACACTCAAAGACAATGTCTTTGGATCAATATTACATTCATTATGAACATGATTCTGCCAGGTGGCAATACACCAGCAAATGAATGGTGGTGCCAGTGGTGGAATTACACCAGCACTCCAGTAGATTATATTTAAACAACTACAACATTGATTATGAACTGAGAAGTCAAGGTTTGAAACAATCCACAAATTGGCAATTTTATTGCAATGTGTACTAGCAGCTCTGCTGGCACTACTGGTGGCAACACACTAACAAATGACTGGCAATATCAGCAGAAGCATCCTACTGGTACACTAGCAGGTTGTATGTGATCAAATACAACTAATTCATTAGGAACAGAAAAACCAATGTCTGAAACAATCCTAAAATTTGCAGTTTTATTACAATGTGTATTGGCAGCTCTGCCAGCACTACTGGTGGCAGCACACTGGCAAAGTACCAGCATTACCAGCAGCAGCCTCCTACCAGCACTCTAGCAGGTTGTACCCTATTAAATACAACATTCATTATAAACTAAGAAGCCAAGGTTTGGAAGAATCCTAAAATTTGCAGCTTTATTACAATGTGTACTGGCAGCTCCACTGGAATTGCTAATAACAGCACACCAGCAAATGACTGGCACTACTAGCAGTGGCATTCTACTGGCACTCCAGCAAGTTGTACCCCAACAAATATTACATTTATTAGAAACTAAGAAGCCAAGGTTTAAAACAATCCCAAAATTTGTTATTTTATTACAATGTGTACTGGCACTGCTAATAGTGCCACACTGGCAAATGACCAGCAATACTGGCAGCAGTATTTTACCAGCACACTGGTATCAATTCATTGCTCCCAGATTCTCAGTGGCAGCTACTGAGCTTTTAACAAGACTGCCAGAACCATTTTATACAATACAATGTAGCAAACTCTAGGTTACGTGTTTATGTATGAAGCCCACTGTAGTGTAGCAAAGTGAGTAGAGTGACTACATATCCTACATTATATATCAAGCTCAATAGACAATTTTATTGCAATGTCAATTTTACATGAGAAATAAATAAACTACGAGGTGCATTGGCTAGATGACGTTGTTGCAACATTGGTGCAAGGGACCAAATCTGTTGATAAACTAAACAACTTGTAGTCCTTGACTCAACATGTTTCTTTCAGGGTGCACATTTCTTTGTACTTCTTTGAATCTTTCTTCTGCAGTTGAGACTCTGTCTGATAGCCATTTTTGACATACCAAAAGAAGCCACCTGCACAGTACTGAGTAAAGGATGCTTGACAATCTTTCTTCTGAATGGGTATGTTGGCATAAGTTAGCATCGTGGAAGAAATAAGAATGACCTGCTGGAAATTCAACTACCAATTTGAGATTTAGAAAGACTATGTGACCACCCTTGGTGTGATCAAATAGTCCCAGTGCCTAGATTGCACACTACCCACTAGGTACATTCATATAATTGTGGTGTGCCACAGTGAAAATGTTGAGTGCAAAATTAAATGTGGCAGCGGGATAGACACTTTAGGGAAAAATTTGTTTTAAGATGGTTGAGGCATTGGAAAAGTGATACAAGGTTGTTGTAATATTCCTTGTGTAAGTTAGAAGCCCAAAGATTGAATGCAGCTATAGCCAGTCAGACAATGTTTTGAAAACATTGAGCATACCACTCACCATCTGCAAAGTGTGCTATTGCACTTGATATCTGGGTCTTGAAGAAGTCAACTCAGTATTTTCTCATGATCTTCAGTTGAGACATTTGTGGGATATGTAATGTCAAATCCTATTGTAATGTCAACATTCACAACAGGGTAGTTGCTATGTTTGTGATGAATTTTGAACTCTTTGAACTTAGCCTGACACCTCTCTTTTGGATCACTTTGTATGATGTCCAACATGATTGAGCATATGTTGGGTCTTTTGGCTACCCAGCAAGGACAGCAAAGACCAGGCCATCCTTTGTGACTAGTGGTTTACTGGTTCTATTAGGGACCCTAAGTCAGAGGTGATACAATGATTAAGATTTAAGCATGTGCTTTCTGTCCTATTTAACTAAAGTATACTCTGCTTTGACCACATCTTAAACAGTTTTAAAATACCATCCTTCTTCATTGGATTGGATTGCCCAGGTTAGGTAGACCTGTGAAACCTCCACTAGCAACAGGGAAGTTGTACTGCTCCATATTTGTTAGAATGGATTTTGCTCCTTTGATGTGTGTGTCAATTACTTTGTCTCTGAGTGGGTAATGAACATCTCTCTGCACCTGCATATTGCAATACTCAGGGTGTTTTTGGTGCACTTGTTGATTTTTTTCCTTTCTTTGAAGGTCCCACCTCATCATCCTCAAGATACTCAGGACCTAGGCATTTGCATGTAGTATTGTCATCACTGGTGCTGACCCTTGTCCAGAACTTTTGTGCTTTATCATCTGGAGGTGAGACTAGAAGCATAGAGTCGTCATGGGGGCAATCTGCTTCCTCATGTGCCTGTTTTAAGGATGATGCTAGATCAAACAATGGATTCTCAATGGCAACCACATTAGAAGAAGAAAACATAGCCCCCAAGTGAGTCTAACAGAGCAATGGGTCATATATCATTGTTGATGTGGACATATAGACCACTCACCTTGAGTGATTTGAAGTGAAAAGGAAACATCTGTATGCAAATAAAAATAAATGTAAGAGAACTTGAAATATAAGAAATTCCAAAAGGCACACAGCAGGAAACTAGTTGAGAGGCACAAACCTGGTATAATTCAGCACTTCCTTGCTAGTCACTGCTTTGAATGTTAAGAAGATTTGCATCCAATCTACACAGTAAATCACAAAATCCTAAAAGATGCACACTAGGAACTAATTCAAAGGTGCAAACCTGGTGTAGTTCAGTGCCTCCTTGCTGGTCACTGCTTCAAATGTGGAGAAGATTTGCACACAATCCACAGAGCAAATTGCAAATTGCAAAATTCTAAAAGATACATGGCAGGGAGCTAGTTCAGAGGTGCAAACCTGGTGTAGTTTAGTGCCTCCTTGCTGATCGCTGCTTCAAATGTTAGGAAGATTTGTGTGCAATCTATGCAGCAAATTTGGAAAATTTAAAAGACACTGACATGGTAGATAGCATGTATATTCCATACACCAAGTACATGTGCCAAAAACTGTAGGCAGTACAAACTAATACCTCTTCCCATAATTCCTACATAATCTCCAGATCAACCAGAGTCATTATTGAAGCATGGATATGGACATAATAATAACTGCATGGTTCAAACTTAGCTATGTCTACATACATAGTATCAGTCAAGGAGAGAACTTAGATTGTCAGGATGAGGTCTAAAAGCAAAGCAATACATGATTAATTTATACATGGAGTGGGAGCATCTAATAACCTTGGACATTGCACAAGCATTCATATTATACAAGTATAAGTGGTTGCAATGGTGTAGGCATAAATGTCCTGCAAAAACTGTAAACAACAAATATAGTGTTTGCTATGGTCATTGCTACAGTCATGGCTACAGTTGTTGCTACAATTTTTGCTATGATCTTTGCTACAGTTTTTTGCTATAGTCCTGCTACAATCCTAGCTTTGAAAACAAGCTCTGCTGTGAAAAAACAAGCTTACAGGCTCTGTGACACTCTTATCTACAAGGTAGAGAGCTCATAAACATGTCTGTACCAATAAGCATCTATATTCAATAAGTATATGTTGTTTATTAGCTTGTCCAGTCAACAATTTATTGATGGATACAACTAGCATCTTGCAAGTTGGTCAGCCACCAAAAAAAAGGGACTAGGAGCATCCTGCACCCAATGGCATTGCACCAAAGACTGTATCATGGGTTTAGACTGCACAAACAAAATAGGAGCTTAAGGAATAAAGAGTAAAACTGACATTTTAGAGCAAGTAACTCTAATGTGGTGCAACAATTGTTTACCCTTTGTTCAATGAAAAAGGACCTGGCTTTCCACAGTTATAATAGTGACAGTCAAACATCATGATTTGGTGTCTGATTTTGTTGGTAATTAGGTGCAATTTGACAACATCAAATCTTTACCAAAATTGTAAGAATCCAGAATCAGGACTAAATCATTGAATCACCTCTTGAGGTGATTCACAGGACAAATTGCCTGTGGATTCAATTCACCCTTCAACATTGAATGAAACTGACATGCACAAGAGAATTATATAATTAAATTAATTTTGAATAATGATACAAATATACTTATTTTCTGAAATCCTGATCACCCCCTTGAGTCTTCCTCCTCCCAGTCAAGTCTCCCCTCCCCAAGTTGAGCAAAGCATAGACCCTGGTATAGCATGGCCCCACAGAAAGCTGACAAGAAGCAAAAAGGCTCACCACAAAGAGCCACTCCTGCAAGACCCAAGTGAGCAAAGAGTGCCAAAAAGTCTGAGCTAGAAATAATTCTGAACAAGTCTGAGTCTAAGGCAGAGGACAAAAAGGATAAAGTGTCACTCATGGAATTGACCTGTAATTGTATCTCAGAAAAAGAGGTCAGAGCTAGTGTGATTACAGGCAGATTATGGGATGATTATGGAAGTTGAATCATCCAGAATCTGCACCCAAATCCTTAATCAAATCAGGTCTGAATCATGATGTTTGACTGTTACTAATATGTGAAATATTGCTACATTTACCAACTAGGTCTGTACACATAGATAGGTATAAATGGTGGCAAAAACATAGGTAGAAAACAAGTAATCTTAGGGGTTTAAGTAATCCTATAGTGAAACTTCTGAAGTAAATCTTGGGCTGAGCAATCAGGCAATTAGCTTGGATGATTTAACTAAGTGTTTATTTCATTGAGTTAGGATTGAAGCAATGTTAAACTGAAATATTAGGCAATTGGCTTGGGTCTAGAAACTAGTGTTAACTTCTAAAGTGAATCTTAGGCTGAGGGATCAGGCAATTGGCTTGGATCTTTTAACCAAGTGTTGACTTTTGGACTGTACATATATTGCTTCTTAGTGTTGAAGCACTGTGTTGTGAGGCAAGGAATACTTGTCATCCAATTAAAGTTTCACACAAAAACCCAATCTATACCCATGTGAACATCCTAGTGGTGTGGACATTATTGAATTCTCCATTATTTGAAAGCTATATCTGAGTGAATAGGAAAGCCTTGCACGTTTGCAGAGTCTTTGGACATTGGTAGAGATTTTCTCCAAGTTATTTTGTTGAGAATTATCTCTCACCCACCCACCCTTAGTTCTCTCCAACATGCAGCAGGGAACCAGTTGAGGGGTGCAAACCTGGTGTAGTTCAGTGCTTCCTTGCTGGTTGCTGGTTGCAATGCTTTGATCTCTGAGAGGTGACAATCAGGATGTGTGCTCACCATCAAAGATCCAAGCGTGGTTCAAGGGTGAGCAAAGGCAGGCCAAAGTGGCACCAGACAAAATTGGTTGATTGAGTGGTTGATTGAGCTAATTAAACATGTTAATTATACCAGTTGTGCAACCCCACAAATTTGAAGAAGATTCACATGTGATCTACACAGCAAATCTGGAACATCTAACAGAGAACTAGCTCAAAAGTGCAAACCTGGTGTAATTTAGGACCTCCTTGCTGATCCTTGCTTTAAACATGGAGAAGATTTGTGCACAATCTATGCAGCCAATTGCAAATTGCAAAATTCTAAAAGATCCACAGCAGGGAGCTAGTTCAGAGGTACAAACCTGGTGTAGTTCAGCACCTCCTTGCTGGTTGCTGCTTGGAATACTTTGAACTTTGAGAAGTGAGGGTAGGAATGTGTGCTCATTGTCAGAGATCCAGCTGTTGTGATTCAAGGGTGAGCAAAGCCGTCAAAAGCAGACAAAGTTGGTTGTGGCTGATCAAGTGGCTAATCAAGCTAATTAAGCACATGAGATTACAAGCATGTGATTGAATTTGAACTTGCCATGACACAAAGTTGCCATGATGTTTGAAGAAGATTTGCACACAATTTAAACAGTCAATGTCAATTGCTTGAGTCATGCAAAAAAAGCTTCTAAGCAGCCAAGGCATGAGAAAACATTGCCTATTCTAATGCACAGTGTCATCAAAAAAATGTGGCATAGTAAGTGCCTACTTAAATTTGTAGCCTGTGTTCTCATCTTCAAATGTACTTCAGAGGACCTAAAAGACACAAATCAGTACAAACCTTTTGATTATCATACTGACTATATTCACCAAGCTGAGCATGACCTACACAATGTGGTCAATGGTTCTGCGCAGTTGGATATGAGTCATGCTAGTGGAGAGTTTGAGCTTCTTCTTGCTGAATGTTTGAACAACAAAAAAGTAATGCCATGGTAAGTAATTTATGTTCCGAAATTGATTTTGCTCTGATTGGTAACTTAGGAGTAGTGAACAAAATCATAAGGACTATTACACTTGACGTGATTGTACAGAAAGGCAGACCAAAGGCTTTCAAAGGCAACTGGAAGGAATTGCAGATGCTTATCTTGAGTGGGCCAATTGCATGGGAGAAAATGCACTGGTTGAAGGGCTAGCATTGGCAGAGAATGGTGAAGTGGAGAACTGCATTGAATTGTGTATGATGGATACATATTGTGAGTGCAAGTTTGATGGAACTGATTTTAAATTCACACTCTATACAGAAACGTGGACATTTGCTGTCAGTATTACTGGAGGACATGCCAATATACCTACAGCTATTGTTTGTCATAGTATTTTGCCAACTGCACCTCTCATGCCTCATTTTGCCTTATCCATATCATATATGTGCAATGGAGTTATATTGCACCTGGCATTTTTGGTGCCCTTACTTGACAAGCCCTTTGTTAAGACTCTTTGCAACCTTCACTGCATTTCTTTTTGACAGTATCTTGCCCAACAGTTCACAATTGCC
>JAFLHD010017962.1:0-11114 GCA_018856295.1 Blastosporella zonata
CCATTGTTCTGATTGGGGTATGGTCCATTTCACGCTCACGCCTCGCATAAATGTTCGTCGTTCTTGCCTATGAATGAGTGGGCGAAGCGAAGAAGAACTATGTAAACTATCCCTATTAGCTGAGCAATCCCTTCGATTAGGCGCTACAGCCTGGCCACCGTCATGCCACGATTTTTGAGTTTGCAAGACAGTGGCATATCTTTCTTTTCCATGAAGATGGTGGCCAGTCATTTTTAACATTCCCGGTACGTTGTTCAACTTGCATTTCAAGCAATCATGACACCGACCTCCAATATGCATTCGTTAAGGGCGTGAACAATGGGGTATCGCATCGTTCTCATGGGGGCCTCACACGCAGAATGAAGAGACTTCATTCCGCAGACCCCAACGGGGCTTCTTCGGTAATGAATGTGACCCATTCATACAGTGTAGCGACGGCTGCAATTCTAAGCCTGGGCGGTCATCACCGTGATTTCATTGACATCCTACTTTGAATTGACCCCCTTGCTTACGGGGGGTCTAGGAGCTGTTCGAAGGTCGTCAACATCGACCAAACAACAATCTTCCAGTCCGTAACGTGGGCTCCGTTCCTCCTGAGCGGTAAGATAAGGACAGGGGAAAACTTCGAGCTTGAATCAATAATAATGGACGGGCTTTATGCTGTACTTGATGCTCAGCGTTCTCTCGCTGTACCAGGGCTGTTATGGGATGCGGTGGACTCAAACCGTGAGTTACCCTCCATCTTCTAACTTGTACAGTGTTCACTCACAATTCCTCCGCCGTGCAAGGGGACCCACCGAAAGTTAAGCTGCATTCGATGGCCTTTCCTGTAAACGTGCCGCATGGCCCCAAGCTTCTGTTCAACCTTGATGTCTTCCTTCAGACCGCGACTTTGGACGCAGGGCCCATCGGATGCTCAGATAAGCCAACTGCAGACATGTTCGAACGGGTGGCCGCTGCGTACCGCCTTGGTTCTTAAGGTCATATCCGCCCGATTAGATGTAGCGGATTTGACTTCGTCTCGGGCATCCATCTCCTCAGAGATAACCATGGTACACTCGTGGCGGAAATACTGAGCATCATTGTCACCAACGTGGGTATGTAATAATCATTGACCATCACTCACCCGTGTCGAGAGTTACTTAGGACTCGAGTGATGTTGATTGATCGTTTGAATGGGAGCTACAGCTTCCGCTGGTAATGAGATTTGTTTGGTGGCTTACTGCGGCTAGACCCAGAACAGAACCGAGCAATGCCAAGCTGCGACTGGGACTCCGCCAAGGAATGCCTCAACTGCGCCAAGCAAGGTGCAGATGTGATTGCCTTCAAATTTCTTGCCTGGCCTTGTCCGCAGCCTGCTACACAATTTTGCATGATAATAAGCTAATCCACGGCTTTTTGGTGGCACGGTTGGATTCGGCTGGACCCGAAAGGTGCGGAAAGTAGTTGGTGGTCCAATATTTGACCTAAGGATGCCATACACTTCCGAGCGTTCTCTTGGCGTTCTCTGCTTTTTGAATTCAAGAATTCAAGTATTTTGGAAACCTCGCGCCAGATTGAAATGCCTTTTTGTCAACGATCCCAAAGCATATGTATGTAAAAAGCGAAAAATGCTGATCGAGGCGGTCATCAGGAATTGGTCATTGAGTCTTCAATAAATTGACCGATGCGAGGTTAGTCAATAAATCATTAGAAAGCGGTGTCGGGGGTCTTCCACCGTGTAATAAACGACGTTTCAATCTCTCCCCAAGTCCACAACACGGTAACCCGTCATATCCACGGCGCAGCTGCGTTCCCTTCGTCCTTCGTTTAATCCAGTGCCTTCTCACCGTGCTGGTTCTCGGTATCAAAGCCTCTGAGGCAGGTTCTAGGCCAACGGCGGATCGCCAACGATTCAATAACTATTATTCATGTCTTTTCCGAGGCGAAACATGCCGGCGCCGGAGGACCTCACTGACGAGGAGAACGATGACACGATTGACCCGGAGTTGCGTCTACGGACCGTGCGCACGGCGGCGTCTGCAATTGCAGAGTCAATAAAGTCAGAACAACGTGCCGAGCGGAGGAAAGGTGTCAGGGCGGGCTCCAGGTTTTTTCGCAAGAATACCACCAGTAAAAGGCCAAGGTCCCAGCAGCCTGCGACTGTGGAGGCAGGGCCGTCCAAGGTCCCAGGCGTGCGCAGGAATATCTATGTCAACTCCCCGCTGTCCGCAATGGAGGTCGATCAGAAGGGCGAGCCAGTCGTGCGGTATCAGAGGAATAAAGTCCGAACGACGAGTTAGTACTTTTCGCTGTTCATTTGGTTTATTCTAATCCATTATAGAGTATACCCCCCTCACGTTTGTCCCAAAGAACTTGTACGAGCAGTTCAGACGGTTCGTGCTACCACCGATCCCTTTCGTGCAGCACCCTAACGATCAATCACAGAATAGCCAACTTGTTCTTCCTGTCACTCGTCGTCTTGCAACGTCAGTTGTTTACTTGATGCATCGTTCTCGACTAAACCCTTCCCAGTCTTTCCTGTCTTCGGAGCCGCGTCTGGTGGCGTCATCTCATTCGTGCCGCTGGCGTTCATCCTAGCCGTCACAGCGATCAAAGACGGCATAGAAGACTACCGGCGCGGAAATCTCGACGAGGAAGTCAACACCTCGGCGGTCACCAAGCTCGCGGGGGGGTGGCTGAACGTGAACCAGCCGACCGATCCAAGGACATGGATCGAGCGTCTGCTGGGCCTGAATTCCCCGGGACGGGTGAGCAAGGGCGTGCGCAAACTGCGGGACCGCGAGGCGGGGCAGGCGGGCGCGGGGATCAAGGTCATGCTCAACAAGGCCGGCGAGTCGCGCGTGAGCTTCCAGAGCGCGCCTGACGCCAGCAGCGTCGACCTCCCCCGTCGCGGTGCGGCCCGCCGGAAGCTCGAGTCCATCCAAAGCATGGACCAGAGCATTGACTCACATAGCTATCCCCCGCCTGAGGCTTCCCAATCTTCCTCCTCGATGGGCGACTCCTCCACGACCCTGGCAAGGACGCCTTCGGACCAGTTCGGCTCGATGTCTCAATACCAGCAGTCAATCCACTCACACTCAACGGTTGGCGTCATTGATTGGCAGAGGCGGATAGGCGGCTCGGCAAGGTGGGAGCGGACGTTGTGGAAGAAATTGGAGGTTGGAGACATCGTCCTACTTCGGGACAATGATCAGGTGCCGGCGGACATCGTCGTTCTATCGACCTCTGACGCGGATAGCATGTGTTACTTGGAGACGAAGAATCTGGACGGCGAGACGAACCTCAAGCCCAGGAGAGCCGTCAAAGGAACTTCGGCCATCCAGTCTGAAGAGGACATTGAGCGGGCATCCTTCTACCTCGATTCTGAACCGCCACATCAAAATCTGTATCTATACCATGGAATTCTGCGCTACAAGGACCCAGCAAATGGAGAGCAGAAGGCGGAGTCAGTCACTATCAACGAGCTCCTGCTGCGTGGGTGTGCGATACGGAATACGAGCTGGATCATCGGGTTGGTAGTTTTTACGGGTGCGGACACCAAGATCATGTTGAATGGCGGCAAAACCCCATCGAAGCGGAGTAAAATCGAGCGGGAAACCAACTTCAACGTCTTCGTTAACTTTGGCCTCTTGACCGCCATGTGCCTTGTAGCTGCCATCTTGAGTGGCGTTGCAGATTCACAGACCGGGACAAGTACCTCTTATTTCGAGCAGGGAAGCGATCCAACATCGTCAGATGTCGTCAACGCCATTGTCACCTTCGTGTAGGTTTTCCCTGACATACACTATTTCCGAGGCCGTTCTGATCATTGAATCTGCAGGTCATGCCTCATTGCTTTCCAAAACATCGTCCCCATCTCCCTGTACATCTCCATCGAAATTGTCAAGACCATTCAGGCCTACTTCATTTCCCAGGACATTGACATGTACTACCAAACCTTCGACACACCATGTATACCCAAGACTTGGAACATATCAGATGACCTCGGCCAGATTGAATACGTGTTCTCCGACAAGACCGGGACACTCACGCAGAACATCATGGAGTTCCAAAAGTGCTCTGTCCACGGCGTCACATATGGGGAGGGCGTCACGGAGGCCCAGCGCGGAGCAGCAACTCGGGAGGGCAAGGCGGATACGCTCGACCCCGCCGAACTCAACGAGAAGCTTGCGACACTCAAACACCAGATGCTCGCCACCATGGAACGCTCCTTCAAGAACCGCTATCTCCAGTCCCATAAGATGACCCTCGTATCGCCTCAGATTGCCGAGGACCTGACGAACCGTGCCTCTGACCAGCGTGCGCACCTCATCGCGTTCTTCCGCGCACTTGCCATCTGCCACAGCGTCCTCGCGGACAAGCCGGATCCAACAGGCGACCCATACCATCTCGAATACAAGGCAGAATCTCCGGACGAGGCGGCACTGGTAGCGGCTGCGCGTGATGCGGGTTTCCCGTTCCTTGGCAAGTCAAAAGACGGCATCGACATTGAGGTGATGGGGCAGCGCGAGCGGTGGACGCCGCTGAAGCTGCTTGAGTTCAACAGCACGCGGAAACGCATGAGCGTGGTGATGCGCAACCCGGACGGGCGGCTCATCCTGTACTGCAAGGGAGCGGACAGCGTCATCTACGAACGGCTCGCCAAGGACCACGATCCGGTGCTGAAGGAGAAGACATCCAAGGACATGGAGATGTTTGCAAATAATGGGCTGAGGACGCTGTGCATTGCGTATCGGTGGCTGGACGAGGACGAGTATATGGTCTGGTCCAAGAAGTACGATGATGCGACTAACTCTATCGATAACCGAGACGAGGAGATTGACAAAGCAAATGAGCTGATTGAGCACTCGCTGCGTATCCTCGGCGCGACGGCATTGGAGGACAAGTTGCAGGAAGGTGTGCCTGAGGCTATTGAGACCCTTCACCAGGCTGGCATCAAACTGTGGATCTTAACAGGTGAGTGCTCTTCTGACTTCGCCAGAGTCTTGGGGACATTGAAGCTTATGAATACCAGGTGATAAGCTCCAGACGGCCATCGAGATTGGCTTCAGCTGTAACCTCTTGAAGAATACGATGGACATCATGATCCTTTCTGCGGACTCCATGGAAAAGACTCGTGCTCAGATTGAGGGTGGCCTGAACAAGATTGCTTCAGTCTTCGGCCCACCGACCTGGGACACACGTAAACGAGGTTTCTTCCCTGGTGCCAAAGCATCTTTTGCAGTGGTCATTGACGGTGATACACTGCGCCACGCGCTTACCCCGGAACTTAAGGAGCTCTTCCTCAACCTCGGTACTCAATGCGAGACCGTTGTCTGCTGCCGTGTATCCCCTGCCCAGAAAGCTCTGACGGTCAAACTTGTAAGCCTTGCGTGACCTCTAAAGTGCACCGGTGTTGACACTATTGTAGGTTAAGGAAGGAAGGAACGCTATGACATTATCTATCGGTGACGGTGCGAACGATGTGGCCATGATTCAGGAAGCCAACATTGGTATTGGACTCTTCGGTCTGGAGGGTTCACAAGCCGCGATGTCAGCCGATTACGCGTTCGGCCAATTTAGATTCCTGACCAAGCTTCTCCTTGTACACGGACGCTGGTCGTACCAACGGATAGCAGATATGCATAGTAATTTCTTCTACAAGGTATGCTCGTTTTTCATGAGTCCATGACGTCTTTTGCTCATTAGACTCTAGAATGTCATCTGGACTCTTGCCATGTTCTGGTATCTTCCCTTCAACACGTATGTATATCTGTCCCATCGTACGATACGACACTAACGTTCGACTTGGCATTTAGTTTCGATGCAACTTACCTGTACCAATATACGTTCGTTCTACTGTGTAACCTTGTATTCACGTCCCTCCCTGTCATTATTCTCGGAGGTGTGCCCGAATTACGCTACCCTCCTTATACTTGGCTAACGTGAACACTACCCACAGCCTTCGACCAAGACATTAATGCCAAGGCCGCTCTCGCATTTCCTCAACTCTACGTCCGTGGAATCCGCGGTCTTGAATATACTCGCACCAAATTCTGGCTCTACATGTTAGACGGTTTATACCAGTCGGCTGTCGTGTTTTTCCTCCCGTACCTTGTATGGACACTGGGCCTACAAGTGACGTGGAACGGAAAAGGCATTGAATCCCTTTCAGAATTCGGAACGACGGTCGCAGTTGCTGCAATATTCGCGGCCAATTCTTACGTTGGACTGAATACTAATTAGTTCGTGAATCTTTTCCATTCCTATCAGGATCCAACTGACTCGTCCTCTAGCTGGACAGTAATCACATGGATCATCGTGTTTGGGTCTACCATCGTTATGATGCTTTGGATTGTCGTCTATTCATTCTTCCTGACGAGTGATTTCGTTGACGAGGTTATTATCTTGTTTGGCGGCATCACTTTCTGGGCGACTATCATTCTTTCGGCTTCTGTCGCGCTCGGTGAGCATCGATGCGAATTCCTCCCAAAATTTTGCACTGACAAGAACTTTAGCCCCAAGATTTATTGTCAAGTTCTTCACAACAGTATATACCCCTTTGGACAAGGACATTGTTAGAGAAATGTGGGTCAAGGGAGATCTCAAGGATCAACTTGGCCTCAAACATCGGCGAGCCAAGAAAATGCCCAGAGGCAACCAAGGTACCCTAGAGGCTGCGCCGATGTTCCAGGAACAGCATAATCGATCGCATTCCGAGGTGTCAATCCATGACCGCTACGAGCCCACTATGACTTCCAGTCCTGGGCCTAAAGATTCGACTCGCCCGACCTACCTCGATACCCCGCCAATGAGTCAGGCAAACGACCTTCCGCTCCCCAACATCCAATACGCGCACGTCAAGAGTAATATGGACCAGGAAACACATCTGTCTCCGAACCCAGCAGGAAACCAACCAGACATGAACCCCTCCCCTCAGCCCTCTTACTACTCCGTCTCGGAGCTTCCTCCACAATCGCCACTCCCCTCTCCGAAATATAAATTATCCACCGGTGAGATTACCAACTCTCCGCCACCCCCAAGTCGGCCGGCAAGTCTCGCAACGATACGGGCACCAGTCTTACCCCCAAGTCTGCCACATCCACGAGCGCCTGATACCCTGTATGCACCCGGCGCCGCTTCCTCTCCGGGTACATACGAGATGCAAACGCGCAATACCCGAACACCACCGAACGACCATGAGCACCATTATGGGCAAGGCTATGAGCGGTCAGGGACTTCTACGTCCTACAATACAGCGGCCGATGGCTACTGGACAGCCGATGATGCTTCGGCGGCATCGGTAAACCTCGATGTGGACGGGTATATCTCACATCGTCACTCCAGTCACACTTCCGAAGACGATGATGATCGAACGATAGGGCATGATCATGGACATCGGCAGTCGGTTGGGCCATCATGGGAGGGGCCCATGGTATTGTGAACCATATCTTATTACTACAGCGCATCTGGATTGGGCATTTACTTTTCTCCTCACTTATTCCTCTGTGTGTCATGCATTACTTATATCAAAGACTTGCAATGTTATATGTCGGAAGCATACTGTAACACAGTGACAAGCCTGAGAGTCAGTGGCACTGCATTCCGTCATTCCTGACTTATAATTATGAAGCCATAAACTTGCCCAAATAAGAACTGTTTAGGACTAACTAGATAGAATTAGTTAAAGCGAACTAACTGCCTGCCTATAGGCAGAAAATTGTCCTTGCTTCCGTCTTCCATGACCACGTCGGAACAAATCGTTCCTCCAATATTTTACCATGACCTGGAACCTTGACCGCAGTATGGCCCTATACATTTGAAGAACCCAAGTTTCGGGCAAATTCGGCAATCTATTTCGAGTCAGAAATCCACGACAAGAAATTGCCATATGTGTTTGCTTCACCGACTTATAAAGTTGTAGTCTGCTTTATACCGTCATCATGCCTCCAATCACTACGGCAGAGAGCCTGGAGCAATCTTCGTCGTCTTCTTCAATTCTCAAAGAGAGGAGGTTCAAGCTAAGCAGGTATGTCTCTGCCCTTACATCAAGATCCGGGAGTAATTTTGAATTATACAGGGCGTGTGATCGATGTCGGTAAGCACGACGCTGCTTGTGAGCCATTCAAGGACTTACGAGAGAGCGGTTCCAGTCGCAGGAGGATCAAATGTGACGAGGGCCATCCATGTCAGGCGTGTCTGACGGCAAACTCTTCCTGCACATTCGAGGAACCTGGCAAGCGAACGCATCCTCACAAATCCAAGTTGAGTGCCTCTGAAATCAAAAGATCTTCAATAGACTTCTGACTTTTGTTTTTGACGTCACTTAGGCGAACTGCGACCCTGGAAGATCGCATGCACCATCTGGAGACACTTATACAAGCCATACCACCTGCAGTATTTGCAGCAGGAGGCATAGTCCCACCTAATGGAGTTCAGCCGTCGTCAGACACGGCAGTCAGCCCGGTGCTGCCCTTTGCATATCCCTCTCAATTCCCCTCAGGTGTACCCCCGCCATCCTTGCACGTGTTTCCTCTCACAAACCCATCTACCCATTTCACTCGCGAATCATCGTCCAGCGATGACCAACCCCATGGTTTAGGCCCTGTTCTTGATCCCAACCAAAAGATAACTCCTGACCAGCTTGCAGAGGAAGCGTCTCATCTTTCCCTGACCGCGTCGTATCTCTACTTTGACGATGAGGGCTACACGCGATGGCAGGGTGAGACGTCCGGGCTTCCCGTACTCGACCTACTTGTCGAACGCCATACTCCTCGTGATCGATCTACTCCGGCAATCGACAAGTCTAGCCCCCTTGCCCCAAACTTGGAATGGTTTCCCGATCGAACGCCTCGGCGCACAGACGTCAACCCCGAGACATTGTGGCGCCTCATTACCTCGTATATCGTTCCAGAACTCATGGATAGGTACTGTTCTCATTTTTCGACCGCCAGAATAAGTTCTGATATGCAAGAGCAGTTTGGTCCAGTGCTATCTATCTACATCTTATTATATCCTCCCTTTCCTTCATGTCCCTACGTTTCTTTCCGTCAGTCCATCTTATCATCTTGTCGTTCTACTGTCTAAATGACCCACAGGATTATGGAAACCCTGAAAAATGGGGCGAACCAGGTTTCGCAGCGTTCATCGTCGCAATATGTTGTCTAGCCTCTCGACACATAGACGACCCTCGTGTCCGTGCCAACCCCACCGACGGCATTTCCGCGGGCACGCATTGGTTTGAGCTCTTTGGACGCCTTAGGACGCTTCCTATCGCCGACCGACCGACATTGTACAACATTCAAGCTAATCTTATTGGAGCTGTCTACGCTGTTGGTTTAGGCAAGCTCTCAAAAGCAGCAGCTCTTCTTGCAGAGGCTGTAACTATGTCCATCGACGCCGGCCTTCATCGCTGCGCCGACGACTATGATATCTTTGATCCCATCGAGGATGAAGTCCGGAAACGCACGTTCTGGTGTGTTTATATTTGGGACAAGCAGCTCAGCGCACACTTCGGCCGACCACCGCTAGTACGCCTCAGAGACTGTGATGTGTCAGAGCCGGCCGCTGTGGACGACGAATTCATCACTCGGGACGGCGTCGGGGCCCTCCCTCCGGGGACGGAATGCAGGCTCAGTGCGTTCATATGTTCCTTGCGGATCATGGTAGTCCTAGAGTCCGTCCTCGACGTGCCTCCAGCGCGAAGCTTCGGCGACTCGTCTTCATTCTTGCAGCGCGCAACGCACATCTTGTCGGGGTCCCGGAGATTCAGAGACATGCGCGAAGAGGAAACACTTTTGGACGATATTTACCGCAATATACCCCCCTATTGGGCACATACCCCCGAAACACTAGCAAGCGACGATATTATTAGACTTACGCAGGCTGAGCGGCTGCACTGTGCAGAGCACTATGTGCGACTTTTGATATACCGGCATAGGTTCTCAGAGCTAATGGCGGAGCGGACAAATGGAGGATCGGATGAGCACGCTGGTGAACAGGAGAAGGCAGCGTTGATGGCTGCTCAAAATTCAGCCCTCCAGATTATCACAACACATCTCCAGGTTGCGAAGAAGGGCCTGATGACCTACTGTGTGTTCCCTTCCTTGCGCTGTTCCACTCACAGATTTCCAATGCTGACATTTGCATTCTCCTAGACGGTGTGCATGTGATCCATCAGTTAACGCAGGCTGGCAGAACACTCGTTGCCATTTTGCTTAGCTGTAAAACGGAAGAACTACAACATCTGATCCCTCCAGGGCTTGACGCTCTCCGTTCCTGCGTTGGCCTACTACGCAGATTCAGTGGTCGCTATGTGTGCGGTCTTCGATCAGGGGATCTCATGGAAGAATTTTGTCGACGTAAAACGTTTTCCCCTGGCTACCGTTTGAGTCTTACTTACCCTTTCGCCGCTCTTCTTTCCACAGTGACTCAAATTCCATTAGAAACTACCCAGCAAGAACCGACCGCAAACAATCGACCACCATGGATACGACCTGTGCGAAAAAAGGCCGCCTCACGCTCGACCTGCACGACCACGGATTCGCCCCCACAGCATAGCAGCCCAGAAGGCTTTTCGCCATCCGATTTCTTTGCAGAAACTCCGAAGAACGGTCCGCTATTTGGGTCAGGTTCATTAGCCACGTCGACGACATCACCTGTGAGTCAATCACAGCCATTCACACCTGGAAATCAACCGCAGGCACCATTTATGGACGCATCTGCCATGCCGATGGACATGATAAGGGAAGACCCAACAATGTACATGTCTCCGGCCGAGATGATGGCACTATTTGATGAGGGCGTTGATGTTCAGCAACTTTTTTCGGGCGCGTTCTTAACACAGAGCCAGTCCCAGGCGGATCGATGAACTTGGGTTCCGAGGCATTTGACGGCCCTGGTTTTTTTAAGCTTAATGGGCTGACCACTTCTACGTAGCGAACGTATGTCTATCTTGTCTGCGTTTTTTTAGTATTTACCAGTATTTAACGGCCCTTTGATCAATCAAAATCACACATACCGATTGTGAGGTGATTGCTGTTATGTCAGAACCTGGCCTTGTCTCAGAGCAACAGAGACAACCATGGGAGAGAAATTACCTAGGGGAGACCGGCTACACGCAAGGTCCCGCC
>JAFLHD010017963.1:0-11093 GCA_018856295.1 Blastosporella zonata
ATGTTGTATTATTGTCTGCAGGATGACATGACTCTAAGCTCCATGGTTGCCCATGAGAGGGAGGGGAGATCCAAATGTGTGTGTTTCTTATTGTAGGCTTTCCAAGATGCCCTCTGACTATCTGAAGATTCCAGGTAAAGCCTATCTTGTTCAGACCTTTGTCAGACTGTAATTATTTTTTGTGTTTGAACAATGATAATATCTTTTAAATTCATCTTAGGTGACATTGAAATATATGTATTGTGGGCATTGCATGTATTATACTGCAGGTTTTTGACAGGTTACTACAGGTTGCATCCATACTGCAGGTCAATGTCAAACCTGTGGATAAACCTGTGACCTGCAGGTACAGGTATGTTGCAGGTGCAGGTTTTGCAGGTACAGATATGGTGTTGCATATTGGCACCTGCAGGTACACCTGTGCTACACCCTAATTCTGCCCCTATCTTTCATGACAACATCACACATATCTTGCAACCTGAAATCCCTGAGTTTGCTCTGTCCTTTATCTGTCAAAGGACCAAAAGAGTGGGACAAGACAGGAACCAAAATCACTACACATCCCAAAAACCCTAACATTCAACTCTCTATATGGAATTTTGCACAAGTCCTTAACAGAGTCATCCAGTTGTATGTGACTAATCAGCATGTTTACAGCCCATCACTAGAAAGGAGTGGGCCCGATGCTACAATTCACAATTAAAGTCTATATAAAGCTCTCCCTGTATGTATGTATCTTCACTCTTTCACTTTATTTCAAATTTATTTATTTTATAGATACACTCAAATCTGAAGTGAACCCTTTTCTTATCCCATTATTCTGAATGCTATTTTAACTTTTGTCAGTGGGTTTGATCTATCTTTTCCCATTTATCCCCTTTCCCTCATTCACTGTCCATACCACTGAATGTAGCATGATTCATTAGCCCAATGCCGGTAGACCAATGTAAAAAGTTTGTTAAATGACATTGAATGTAAGCAAGAAAAACAACAATAGCGCAAACTGCAACCATATGTACAAGCGAAGATGTTAAAGAATCAATAACGGCCTCCACCACGACGCGGTCCCCAGCGACCTAGGCGGTTTCCTCCGCTTCCTCCGCCTCCTCGGCCCCAATCGTCGCCTCCTCGATTCCCAGCATCACGTCCATATTCGTCAGGAACCCCATACATATCCTGTTGCGACGGCAGTGGCCCACTTTGGCGCCCCGCAACATTGGTATCCTGCGCCTGGGATCCAAAACCAGGAATAAAATCTTCTGACGGGCCCGCATCAGAGTATCCGCCCCGCCGGCTGCTACCATTTTCGTACCCGCCGCCTCCACCGGTGATATTTGGTTTCACGTCCCCAGATTCCCCATACCATCCTGCGGACCCGTCGGCGTACATCTGCGCTGCATCCCCTGGCCCCGCCCCAGATCCTCCTTGTCTGCCAGCACCACCGAACCCGGCACCGGCACCGCCATCAACCTGCCCCACGAACCCGACAAAGCCCGGCACCAGGTCTTCGTCCTCGTCCTGAGCAGTTTCCTCAGGCGGTTTCTCCCCACCGCCAGAGAACACGCTTCCTGTGTCGCCAGGGCGCTCACGGGACCAGAAACGTGTCGTATGATCATTCGATGCACTCACGAGGAGATGGCCAAGCGGGTGGAATGCGAGAGACCAGACGTTCGAATCGTGTGCCTGGGAAAGCGTTGCACGCGGGGCAGAGGTAGGCTGGGAGAAGGAGGGCTCGGACGTCGCAAGGTCCCAGTGGAGGATGGCGCCTTCAGAGCCGCCGGAGACGAGAAGTGGATGGACGGGGTGCCATGTTACCGCTGTGAGGTGGTGATGGTGATGAGAAGAAGTAAGAATGATAAAAGGATGTACTTACAGCAGACTTCTTTCTTGTGGCCTTTGAGAATACAGTACTCCTTCATGGCGCGAATGTCAAAGACGCGTACGGTCTGATCTCGCGAGGCACTGGCTACCATGTTGCCATTTGGAGACCAGGACAGTGCTTGGATAGTATTCTTGTGTTGGTGTCTGAGTTATATGTTTTAAGTTATAGTGGATTTGAAAAGTGTAAGTATACGAACAGGGTTGAAAGGACAGTTCCTGTTCGAGGATCCCAGAACTTGATTTGGTTGTCTTTACTACCGGACACAAGTAGACCTTTGGTAGGGTGCCATTCCACACATTTGACATCCCAACCGTGTCCTGCGATGCTTTCAGTTTAGCAAAGTGGAGTAAAGGTAGAAGTACAGACCAGTGAGAGTACTCTCTACTCGTTGATCCTGGAAGGACCAAATCCGCACGCTCGAGTCGTCGCTGGCGGTGGCAAATCGCTGATCGTCGGGGCTGAAGCTCAGGCCACGTATAGCCTCACGAGAATTGGAGCCTTGCCATGCGGTCAAATTATTCATGTTGGGTTCGAAGTACTTGATTATACCGCTCTTGTCGGCGGATGCGAGATACGCGCCGGAATGGGTGAAGGCCATGGCACAGATGGCGGTATCGTGGGCTTGGAGGATAGTCTCGAAGTTGAACGTCAGACCGTTCCATAGTGTGAATTCCCCGCTCGTAGAGCCTGTGAGCACGCGTCGGCCTTCGGGTGTCCACTATACTGGCTCAGCTATATGTTTCAGGAGGTGTGAGGTGTTACTTACCGTGACGACGTTAACTGGACATCGGATCTTGTTGGTCGAGGTGTGAACAAACTTGGTGCAGAGGGAAGTAGATGAGTTCTCGGGATAAGCTTTTGGGGGTAATAGCTAAAGCCCAAACATTCAGTTTCATCTAGTGCAGTGCATGCTGGCAGCAGGATCGTACATCAATAATATATGATGGACTTGGGCGTAGGTATGGGACATAATGTGGATTGGGACGCAATTTGCGCAACTACAAGAAAAAGGCGTCAAATTTGGGGGGGCAAAAGTCAAAACAAAAGAACGAACCAATGCCCATCTGCCCATGCCTCCGTTGTAATCGACAGTCCGCCTTGGGCGTGTCTTCTTGATGAGCTTTCCATCGAGCATTTGGCGTGCACTGGCTAGCTCAAGTTCTTGAAGCTTTCCGTCATCTTGGGGAGGGGGCTGAGGGGCTGAGCGGAACTTTTGCGGTCTCCATTCAAGATGAGATAGACTAGGTGTATTTGAACTGGGCAGAAGAATGGGCAGTGGTGTGCTCATAGCTGGTGGTGGTACAAACGACAAGTCCAAACCGGCCCGCTTCCCGTTCACGTGCCGACTTTTTTCATCCTCTCCTCGTTCTCGACCACCATCCATGTCGACCAGGCTACCTCCCCCCAAACGGATAAAAACCTTTCACGGTGTGCCCGAACCCGAGCCCGAGCAACCAAGATCGTCGCCAAACATCGTTGTTCAGTTTGTCTCCGAAGAAGATGGCCAATCGCTCGCGCCTGCAGTCAATCTCCCTGCAAACACTTCCAGGGAGGGGCTTGAAGTTCTGCTAAACAAACTGTCTACCAAGGTGAGTAATTTCATCCATCATGCACTCACAGTTGACGAAATACGTCTAGGATGAAGACCCCGTCCCATTCCAATTTCATGTCGCGCTTCCTGACGGTCCAGACACGAAACCTGGCGCCCCAACGCGGATCGTCATCCAAAAGTCTCTAGAGACAGATGTCTTGGGTCACTCTTCTGAAGCCTTCAGCCCCGAAGATGTATTTGTCGTGTATTGTTCACCCCAGAGCGTTTTCCGTGTAAGGCCCGCAACCCGCTGTTCCTCAACGCTATCTGGTGCGCAATCTTTCGCGCATTTTTTTCCGGATCATCATTGAAAAACATATTCAGGCCACACATCACCCATCCTCTGTGCATCTTTCTCGCCGACTGGCAATCTCCTCGCTACGGGCTCCGGAGATACCCACGCACGATTATGGGATCTTAACACTGAAACGCCGTCCCACGTACTCGCTGGCCACAAGGGGTGGGTTCTGTGCGTTGAGTGGGAGGCTTTGGAGCGCAAACTCGCGACTGGTGGCCACGACGGGCACGTACGGCTCTGGGATCCCAAAACTGGTAAGCCAATAGGCGAGGCTATGAAAGGACATTCAAAATGGATTACATCGCTCTCTTGGGAACCGATACATATGTGCGATCATTGTATCGCCATTCCCGCACCCTCAGCTAATGAATGGGTACTTTCTCAGAAATCCCTCATCGCCGCGCGTCGCGTCTTCTTCAAAAGATGGCACCGTTCGTGTGTGGTCAACATTGACGCGGAGGACAGAGTTTACGCTCGGTGGACACTCTGCTAGCGTCAATGTGGTCAAGTGGGGTGGTGCTGGAGGCCCGAAGGGCGTTCTCTATACCGCCAGCAACGATCGTACCGTTCGGATATGGGACGGAGAAACTGTAAGCAGCTTCTTTAAATCTATGCTTCGAGAGACTCCGACTGATCTATCCTTCATAGGGCCGACCGATACATACACTAAAAGACCATGCTCATTGGGTTACAACATTGGCTCTCAACACTGACTTCGTTCTCCGGACGGGTCCCTTCGACCATACAGGCAAAAAGTCCACATCAGAAGAACATGGTCTGTTACTTCCCTTCTTATCCCTTGAGTCCATTTACGGAATTCCATTCAGCTCAAGAACTCGCGAAAGCACGCTACGACAAGCTCCTTGCCACGACACCCGAGCTGCTGATTTCAGGCTCGGACGACCACACTCTCTTCCTGTGGTCACCTTTCGGACCATCACAAAAGCCCGTCGCGCGGTTGACAGGGCACCAGCGGCAGGTCTCGCATGTGGCGTTCTCGCCAGATGGAAGATGGGCGGCATCAGCGGGGTGGGATGGGAGTGTACGCGTGTGGGAGGGTCGCACGGGCAAGTTCGTTGCGACCTTGAGAGGCCATGTGGGTGCGGTGTACCGACTGGCGTGGAGTGCGGACGGACGATTGCTGGTTAGTGCTAGCAAGGATAGTACACTCAAGGTGAGGCGTGTTTTCGTTCAGGGATGGTGTTGTTGCTGATTAATGGGTAGATTTGGGATTTGAAGACGTACAAGATTAAGACGGATCTTCCAGGGCATACGGATGAAGTGTATTGTGTGGACTTTGTTGCTGATAAGGTGGTCAGTGGTGGCCGCGACCGCACATTGAAGATGTGAGTTTCTCACGATTGCAGAATGCTTGAACACTCGCTCATTTTACCCTTGCAACAGTTGGAAGAATTAGAGATATACTGTACTCTATGTGGTTGAATTCGCGCGGGGGCGAAATTCAGTAGGAAAGAGGAAAGATGGAGCTGTAGGCTCTTTTATTTTGTTGACTACATCAGTATGTCTATGGGACCTGTGTTCCTTCCACTGGTCCTGAGGGTTTGGGGAAAGGGCGCGAAGGGCCCTTTAGCCCGAAACTGCTGACTTCTGTGAGGGTTCCGTGTGAGCTTCGATACCCAAAGTCTATCTAGGAGTGCCGCGACGCGTCGAGCGAAGCCCAGACACCCCTTCAATGATAGGAGCAAACTCACCTTAACGCGCGGGCGGCAGTTGGATTGTTAGCCTTGTTAGCTCCCCTAGCGCCGGCAAATCCTGCAAGTAAGGGGCCAGCACGACCACGTGCTCTCTGAGGTACCTCTGGAAAGTGTCGCTAGACCACCTTCCCATTGTCTTGACAACCTCCATTGGGATGCCCCTCAAGAGATACTCCAAGACTGAACCTATCCTGATGCCGTGGAAGCGCAGGGTGGGTCATCCTAGTCGCGCCGCTATGGAGTTCAACCTCCGTGTGAATATGGTCCTAGTCAATGGTTTGTGAGTCCTGCCACTGCGATATGCAAACAGGTGGCCCAACGGTGGCGGCGCGTTTACCCTCATGTGCTCGGATAGCATGGCCTCCGGGTCGCTGGGTCCAGTCTGGGTGGCAAAGTAGATTTGCTCCCCGCCGGGTGCTACCTTTGTCCACGGCAGGTCCAATACCATTACTACCTGGCCTCCTCTGTCCTGTTCCCTGTGGACATTGCTGGGCTTGATGTGCCTGTTGGGATCAAAGGCCTTCAAGCTGGGCACCACCAGCTCCCCCAGCCTTGCCATGGAGAAGAACCCCACCTTCAGACATGCACTGACAGCCACGTCTATGGGGTTGTTGGGGTTGAGGCTTGCGCATAGCATCACAATTAGCTCAATTGTGAACGGCTCATGCTTGGGTTTCTTTGATGTTGGTGGGGCAAGGCGCTGCGCCCCATCCAGTGCAGCTTGAACCTCAGCCTGTGCTACCTCCCATCCTGCGCCATGTAGGGTGTGCCACACGCAGACCCCAAAGACATGGTTGGCAATGGCGTCCCCTGAATATGACCCTGCACAGGCCACAATGAACGACGTGAGCAGCACCGTGCTGACTGGGCACCTCAGCCCCTCCTCAATTCCCTGCATGTCGCAGTATACATGGTAAACTAGCAGTCCTGAACCGTAAGTCTCCCTGGTGCCCGGTGCCCAGGCCGCCGCTGTGACTGCTAAAATTCTCTCTAGGTCCATGGCAGACATTGCCTCCCTCTGTGATGCCAGTGTCCACAGCAACAGTCTATTTCTTGCCACGCAGTACGGTCTGAGAGGTGATGTGTTTGGAGTGAGACCTGGTCTGTAAGGCATTGGTCAACTGGATGACGTTGGTGGTGGCAAGGGTGTGTTGAAGCACGAGACTCCACTAACCAGATCCAATGCTGTCGATGATGGCGCGCTCCTCCTGAAAGTGCTCATTGTTGAAGTGTCAGCTTGACTCCCTGTCAAGGGCTGCGTGGTGCACCTTGGCTGTGGCAACTGGGTAATGACTGATGCAGATGAGTTGCTGTTTGCGCAGGGAGAGATTGCTTGTCGCGTCGACAATGAAACTATCCAAGCCCTCCGGGAGCTGAACCAGTTGGAGGAGTCAACTTTGGGGTGGATAGACGCCCCAGGAAGGGGCATCTGCTGGATTGTTGCCACTGGGGATGTATAGGGTGTGGATGTGTTCCTCCCTCCCTGTGCCATTGAGGAAACTATGTATACACTAGAAGACCTTGTTTGTGGCCATGTTTTGGCTCTGCCTGTTCCACCATCCCTCCACCACCCCCTTGTTGTTGCCATAGACTTGTAGATACTCCTTCTCCCTTGCTCAATCAGTGAGGGACCTGACAAGGAGCTCGAGGCTGACAGCCTCAGCCCACTGAATGTCGCACTTACCATCCCATGTCTGCCAGCCTGGTACGAGCCGCCAAGCTCTCCACCATCTGCCAATGACAATTGCAATGCCAATGCCAGAACTTGCGTCGGAGTAGGCTCTGTAGTCATGTAGAGTGACTGGGTGTGGGATTGGGTGACACCCTCCTTCCCTGAGCTTTCTCCGCCACTAAGCAAGGTCCTGTAGTAATCCTCACGGTGCGTGCCTTGGAGCGAAAGGATGACTATGGCTGAGGCATAACGAGGTTTCCAGCAAGGTGAGCCATGCTCTACCAGCTGGGAAAACCAGTGAGGCATGTAGGAGCTTTCTGTAGAGCTCCTGCACCTCCTTGAGTGAATGTGTGGCAGTCTCGCCCCACCTATTGACTGCCACAGTGTATTTCTCAACCTTCCAGTGGAGTCTGATGAAGATGTTGGTAAAGGCAAAGCCACAGTCCTTACTCCTTTCCCATGGTATCCCAAGCTCGAGTGAAACTCTGTCAATGTCGTCCATGTTGTAGGTGTATTGGATGTCATCTGGTGAGCGTGGGGATGAGGAGGAAAGGTCCAAGACTGGGAAGGTGCAGTCTTTGTCAAATTCTTCCACTGTCCCGTCTTCTGAGATGTGCCCCCTATACCATAACCTACCACCTGAGCAGTGTGGTCCCTGTTGCACAATCTCCTTGTGCCACCAATGCCTGAGGCTGTTGTAGTCGTCAAGATGTTCGCACCAAATCCGCAGGAAAAGGTGGTTGTCGACCCACTTAGAGGCTGGTCCCATGCCGCAATGTTGAATGATGTCGAGCCCTGCATTGGCCACTCTCCCATAGGCTCCAGAGGATGGAGAGGCACCGAAACATAAGAACTCTTCAATGCAGAATTGGTCAGGACCAGTGCGGACCACCATTGCTGGCCACTGGGATTTGGCCAGGGGGATTGTTCTGTAGGCCTCTGCAATGTCTTGCACAGTGGCCTGTGAGCCTGGCGGTAGCCTCAAGAGGGTGAGACAGGTGACAGCAAATGTTCCCCACGTGCAGGGGAGGTCATCTGGGCTGGTGAAGGAGTTGATCAAAGGGTTGGGGAAGGCCAGGGAGGTAGATCTGGGAAAGGAGAGATTTTGTATGATGCAAAACTTGCCTAGTTGCCCTGACTTGGGGATGATGGATATCGGCAATGACTGGAAATGACCCACAGTGTCCTCGAGCTGGTGCCTCAAGAATGGGCCCAAGTACCTGCCTTTCTCCAGCTCCAGAGACACCATCCTCTGAAACTCATTTGCCCACTCGTGGACCAAGTTGTGGTTTGGCGGCGCCTGCATTTGGAGGATGCATAGGAGGCCAAAATTGAAGCCCTCAACAAGGCTGTCAACCAGACCTTTGTACTTCTTGAGAAGGCCCGCCCTCTGAAGGAGCCTCTCCCAGACATCTGGTCCGTAGGGAGAGACTGCTTCAGGCTCTGTTTGCTGGCTGGGCACGCGGACACTGCTGAGCTCTATGCAATGTGGAGTGGCAACCTGAGCAGAAGTGCTCAAGTTTGCTGTGCTCAATTCTGCATCCCGCATCACACTGCCAGTCTAGGCATACAGCTCCTCCGTCTTGCATGACAAGGTTCCCTGTTGACTGGTCTGTGAGGGTCTTGGACTTGTTGTCCCAGGTGCATTGCACCAAGCACTTTCCAATTGAATGGGGATGCCTCCCGAGACAGACAGTGCAGGCCCCGAGAGGTTTGGCCGCGCCCCTTCCAAAACCCCCGACTTGGGGGGTGTGGACTCTGGTGTGTGGTGCTGCACCAGTGCGCATTCTCTGCACCACTGGTGCTTGTGGAGATGTTGACTCCCAGGAATGAGCGTGCTTCTGGAGAGACGAGTTTGTCGGTCCAGCCGTGAGTTGGGCTGCCAGTTCTGCGAGCCGCAACCTGGTCTGTTTTGTCCCATCGTGCAATTTCACGACCGCCGTCAGGTGCGCGTGCAGTTGGGAGGGGGGTGTCCACCATGCAATTTCATGGCTGCATGGGAATGCACACATTGGGAGAGAAAGACGCGTGCAGTTTCATGGTCGTGGTGTGTGATACGCAAGGAAGACAATCGTGCTGACAGATCACATGATGCAGTGAGAAGGCACAATTGTTGTCAAAGGATTGTGTCAACAGATCACAAGATACAGTGAGATGACACAATTGGCTGACAATGGAGGGAGAAGGGTGTGAGAAGGGGGAGGGGGGAGGGAATGGTTGTCTCGTAAGCATGGAATTTTCTTGGGTCGTGTGGCACACATACCATTAAGTCCCTCTCTGCCTCCCTCCTATTCACCACCTTGTTTCTGATGCTCAACTCAACCATGCGCAACAGAGGTTTGCTGATTATGCCTACATTCCACCCCCTCCCTGCAGCCGCTTCAATGGACCAGTGCCAGAGGAGTCGTTGCTCGCATAGGTACCTGAGCAGAGCAGGATATGTCTGTCAAGGGGATTGGCCGTGAACCTGTAAGGGTGCAACTGAAGCCCTGCCAAGAGATTGCGCATCATTGTCTGTCATTGCAAGGTCCAGTTGGCTGCTTGTATTGCTTCCAAGAAGCGTGGGGTGGCCATTAAGAGTTGCTCCCAGGAGAGATCCCTGTCCTTCCTGACGTCCTTGGCTGCTTTGGCTGTTGTAGTTGGTGCCCAGGATACATTCCCATTGCTGTCGACGGTTTTAGAAAGTGCATTTTTGTTTATTGGTCCCACATTGATTCCCCATGCCATTCCTTTGTTGGTGAAGTACCAAAGTTTGACGTACTGGCCCTTGTGTAAACATGTCGTCGTGTAAGAAGAGATGATCTCGGGGGCAGTGATAGGTGGCGCCTCTTCCAAGATGTCCTGGTACTTGGCTCTGTTCTTCTTTCACTCTTTGGCTATAGCTAATTTGTCCTCCTGATGTCTCTGCAGCACTTCCCTGTCCTGCAGATCTCAGGCACCCTGCTCTGCCTCCTTGGACCAATCAAGATCAATCTGTAGTTGTCTTGCCCAGATCCTTCTGTCCACGTTGTTTGTTGCTGTCCACGAGGTTACCAGTTGAGCTATCGCCACTTTGTTGTCAGTTGTCTCATTGATCATGGCATCTCAGGCTTCAGCATAGTCCTCCGAGGCAAAATTGGGGCAAACTGCCTTGTTTGGATCCACTGAAAATCTAGGCATGATTTCTATGTCTTTTCTGGATATTCCAGCGCACAAATTTTTCTTAGCGCTATACTATGCAGTCCCAAGGTGAGTGTCAATGAGGGCAGGCGAAAGGAAAGTTGCCTGCCCCCAATGCTGACTCAGCATGTAGACTGGATTTTTGGATCACCTTTGTCCCTCTGGTTTTCCAAAAACATTACCTAGGTCATTGGTTCTTTACATTTGGATTTGGAAACAAGGCACCTCAAGTTTGCTTGCAATAAATACATAGCAGCCCTTAGACCTTCAAATTCCAGTGACGCCAACCTTTCTGCAATGCTTAGTACTGATGCGAGAGCGAGAGTGGGGGTTGGAAACTCCTTCCTACATGCTTTGCATGTAGTTGTAGCACTTTGTGCTGCTCCAAATAGCATTACCCTTATTTCATTATTTTTATTCCAGAACTTGGTTCACTTCATTCAGCAAGTCCTTTGTATAGTCTATACACGTAGTTGCAGCACTTTGTGCTGCTCCAAATATTATCATCCTTATTTCATTATTTTTATTCCAGGACTTGCTAAATGGATCTATCTACACATAGTCACAGCACTAGGGTGTAGCACAGGTGTACCTGCAGGTGCCAATATGCAACACCATACCTGTACCTGCAAAACCTGCACCTGCAACATACCTGTACCTGCAGGTCACAGGTTTATCCATAGGTTTGACATTGACCTATGGTATGGATGCAACCTGTAGTAACCTGTCAAAAACCTGCAGTATAATACATGCAATGCCCACAATACATATATTTC
>JAFLHD010017964.1:0-11052 GCA_018856295.1 Blastosporella zonata
CATGATATTTGGGCGGGCCCATAGGCAGTTGGGCAAGCCCACATCAAGACTTGGGCGGGCCCATGGGCATTTGGGCGGGCCCACCTGGGCGTGCCCATGACATATTTGGGTGAGCCCACGCTATTTGGGCGAGCCCAGGTCTCGTGGCCTACTTAGGTGGGTTATCTTAGTGGGTGTATTTATCCTAAGTAGGTACATGTAGGGGGCTGCCTGAAGTGCTTATGAGCCTACAAAATAAAGGCTTTGCTTGAGAAGACTCTGAACAAGGAAATTTTTGAAATGACTTCTTCAAACCTGTTGAAATCCCTACCATTCCACACGTCCCTTGGATCAAACAAAACATCCCTATCCCTTACAATGAGGTCTGCAAGATCATTAGGTCCAAGCTTAAAGCTGGAGTCTACGAACCATTGAATTCAGCCTACCATTCAAAATGGTTTTGCATCTTGAAGAAAAGTGGAAAGCTTAGGATTGTTCACAGCCTTGAACCATTAAACAAAGTCATTTTCCTGATCATGTAGCAGAGCAATTTGCTGGGCAAATATGTGGTGCAATGCTCAATCTCTATGTTGGCTACAATGAATGACAAATTGCACCAAGCTGTAGAGACTTCACTACCTTTCAAACACCCTTTGGAGCTCTACAATTAGTAACTCTACCTATGGGCTGGACCAATTCTGTCCCTATCTTTCATGATGACATCACACATATTTTGCAACCTGAAATCCCTGAGTTTTCTCTATCCTTTATCAACAATGTAGCTGTCAAAGGGCCAAAAGAGTGGGACAAGGCAGGAACCAAAATCACTATACATCTCAAAAACCCAAATATTCAACTCTCTATATGGAACTTTACTCAGGTTCTTAACAGAATCATCCAGCACATGTGTTACAGTGGTGGCACTTTCTCAGGACATAAGCTAGTCCTTTGCACCAAAGAATTTGAAGTGCTAGGACATCTATGCACTCCTATAGGATGTGTTGATAACAAGGCACACAGCTTAGACTATTAGTAGGTGGTTGAAAGTGTGATACCAAAACAGAAGGGAGTCAGGTAGGCACGTAGAGGTAAGTCAGGTTAACAGATTGGTGACTGCAGGCTAACACCTGAGGATGTAGGGTAATGTGTTTTAGGGCCTTTGTAGAAGCCTATAGCACAAGTAGGCTGGTTAATTAGTGTGATTTGTGCTTGTTGTAGTTTCACTTTTCCAATAGAATGGGGGATTGAAACAGATTGGTCATCCTAAAGGTTTTGAGAGCTAATGCTGATGACAAGGCACATGGCTTAGACTATAAGTAGGCAGTTGAAAGGGTGATACCAAAACAGAAGAGAGAAGTAAAAGGTGCATAGAGGTAAGTCAGGTTAACGGATTTGTGACTGTGTGGGCTAGTGTTGCCATGAGTTGAGCCAGCCTTGAGCCCTCAGGAGGCCTCAGACCATTTGTCTTGATTGGATCAAATTTAGTGCCTTGAAGTCTTTCAGCTTGAGGCAAACACGTCAGGCACTCTGTCCGAGACTCTGAGTCTGTCTGTTGATTGTCATCCTGATTCTCTGCTATCTGCATGGGCAATCTGCTGGTGTGCTGGACAGTAGATGCATGTCCTCCTCACACTACTCCCCTCATGCTCTACTCCAGTCTCCTATGTTCATGTACTTTGGTTGCTATGTATTCTAAATGCAATTACACAATTTTGAAGTTTATTCAATCAGGGATTGAAAATGAGTGTCCTCTACAATCTATGCTTCAGAAGGCAATAGTAAGGGCACCACATATGGCTTTGAGGGGTATATGTATGGGATTTGTTTGTCTCGTTTTTCATTTGGTCACAATGGGGGATTTCTTACCCCCAACTTCCCCCCCAAGGCTTTACCCTCAGACCACGGCAGGTCCACCAGCAACTCCTTCTCCATATATACACCAGCATCCATATCTTCAGCCTCAATACCCATACTACTCCTTCCAACATCCAGCTGTTTATCAAGGATCTTGTCTGCCTGTTTTACCATCACATTTCTATGGACCTGTTGCACCACCTCCTCTGACTTCAACTCCTCTTGCTCCATCCAAACAATGCCAAAATCAAACTGATTCTACTCAATCAAAATGCAGAAAGGAGAATGTACCTCCACCTATGACACTCTGGACTTCATCAACCTCCGCACTGACTACAATTATGCCATTATCTTCTCAGCCACATACTATCCATGGCGTTGGACCCATTGATTCCTGTGAGCCTTGCCACAATAAACCTTATGCCTTCATGAGCTTTGGATCAATTGCAGGTAAACCGAAGAAATCATCGACATCAGCTAGTGACGTTGATGAGCCTGGCTGGAATATAGACCTGGATCCCTACCAGTCATAACCCTACAGACTTGCGTACCAAAGGAATACCCCCATGCCCCTGCATTAGCATCTATCCAGTTCCCCTCCATTGGAATCCCTGCAGCTTGATGCACACCTCCCCTCCTGTCTTCAGGGAAGCGCTCGGCGACCCCTAAAGCACCCCCTAGCAACAACACATCAAGCCTTTTGCAGTAGCCAAAAGATAACCAATATTTCGGTTCCTAACGGCCTTCTCCGGGCAGTTGCGCCATCACTTAAAGAAGATATGACACAACCATCACCCATCTCATTTACACTTATCCAGTTTAATTCCCTCGCAACCACTTATCCACTTTACCCTTTTGTGTCCTTCCATTCCTGACCAAAACTGGCTATCTTTTCTGATATCAAATTACTCCCCACTCCATCTTTTTACTACTCTACCTGGTGGTTACCCGCTAGCCGAAAGGCCGGCCATGTCCTGATCCTCTACTGACCATAATCTATGACCCTAGATGATTGGTCTCTCTCTGGGTCTTCTGGAATCAGTATTTAAATGGTAGTAGAACTTAGGATACGACATGAAATAGACCCCCAGTCATATCCCGCTATTATCATCACCCTCTCGTTCTCCCTGTCTCATTCCTGCACCATTGCGTGTCCTATTGTATCTTTCATCTTTGTTGACCTCGCGCGTCAACTATCTAGGTGTAGTCGCACCCCACTACATTGGTTTACTAACCTATCTTGTCCTTCTGTGTCCTTTTGGCACATGTTATAAAGCTCTCCAGAAGTTCAATAGCCCTTTCGACCTAATGGTTGATTTACATGCCATCATCTTCCCTCACCCCATTCCGTGTCTTTTGGCATTCCTCCTCCTTCGTATTATTGTGCTAGCTCCCAAGACCCGAAACAATGACTAATCTGTCTTGGTTCTTCAAACCTTGGTGATTAACCAGTTCAATACGAGACCCCAAGCACAAATTGCACGTAATAATCTGCCTGTCTAAGTCTTACTTGGAACCACCCGGCCCTCCTTCCCCCCGTTACAACCCATAAGAACCCCCAGTTTATTCCTACTTCTCACCCAGTACTTTGTCTGGATCATATCCGTCGCCCCCACATCTCACAAAAGTTCCTTGTTTGACGTTCAGAACAGACCAGTGCTATCAACGTGTGGTACTTCACCATGAAAGTTTTGGGAAAGGACAAACCAGATACAACATCCTGGCTGACACAGGAGGGGTTTTATAAGGATTGCCCAAAGGACACAGGTTATATTGCATGCTGCCTTTGCACATAAGTGTACAGTTCCATATTACTTCAAATCATTCTCAAATATTGTTAGTAGATCAAATTAGCACGTGTGGAAATGTGTTGAGGGACAGACAACAAGAATTTGCAACCACCTTCAAATGGTATATTGGGCAGTATATCACGAGGTAGTGGTTGCAGAGAAACTGAAAGGCTGGGAGGAAACAGCACAAAATTGTGGGCCATCATTAAACAAGACCTCTTTGTAGCATGTACCATTTGATCTGGAGGGCTTTCATGCTTGTCTTGCTAAGTGGATTGCAGTCAATGATCAGGTAAGTTAGAATTCTTATGACAGTAAACTAATAAACTGACAATACTTCAGTCTTTAAATGTTGCTGAGAGCCCCAAGCTGTGCAACCTCTTGTTATATGTAGGAGCCAATCTTACAGATGACATGATTCCACACTGGACAAAGATTAGTGAGATCATAATTGAGGTTTTCAAAATTGAATACTTGAAGCTGGTCAAAGACATTCAGGTGAGCTTCCCATGGCTTTGATCTATATACAATCTGACACATTTTTTGAAAAACTCACTGGGCCACATTTTGATGACAAGTGATGTTTGGTCACAAAATGACCTTGGCACTTTTATGGCCATCACAATGCATTATATTTCCATGGGACCTGATGGCTGACTTCTTCTCCAGAACTGTCTTGTTGCCTTTCAGAAGCTCAGTGGCAGCCATACAAGTGAAAATATGGCAAAGATTATGTGGAAGATCATTGAGGATTTGAACATCATCAAGTGGGTACATCATTTGTAAATCTATTGGCCAGTTTCTCACTCAAATTTAGATTGGAATGCTCACACTCAATAATGTCTCTAATAACAATACCCTTATGGAGTACTTGAAGCAAGAATTTCACAAGCAAAATCTTCCTTATGACTGGAACGGAAATTGTATTTGGTGTGTCACCTTCATAGGAAATGTTTTTGTTTACTTATTTGATACCTAGATGTTTCCCTCACGTAGTAAATATTGCTGTCAAGACGGGGCTCAAGTACATCACGGAGCTAGCTGAAGAAGATGTTGAGGTAATTGCAGAAGAGATCTTCAAACTGTTTGAGCATTTTCTGACACATCATAATCTTCTTTATCTCAATGCCCTTAAATCTGATGTCATTGCAGCAGCTCAAAAACTTGTGACTTTATGCCAGAGCTCTGGCCAACACTGTGATGACCTTTGAGACATGATAACTGCAGGGTATCTGTCTGGTGCCTTTGATAAAAACCAACTATGGGTTGTTGCCTTACTATGGGATGTTGACACGCACTGGTCATCACTCTTTCTAATGACAGACCATGTTTTCAAATTGTATCCAGTACTGTCTTTCTTTTTGCCCTGCTCTTTGAAGTCTGATATTCTATTTTCATAGGCAATAAAAGAGATGCTTCAGCAGGAAAAGTATCGTGATCTCTCCAGCCACCTCCTTGATGACATTCAGCTCCAAGTTCTCTTTGATGTCTGCCAATTTCTCAATGTATTCCATATTGTCCAGGAAATTGTGTCTGCTGACAAGACCCCCACACTTTCCGTAGTCATTCCAATCTACGAGCAGCTTATCACAATGCTTCAAGATCTCAAATGACTGATACCTAATCTGGGGCATGTGATATTGTCTTTGGAAGAAAAGCTCAAAGAATATCTTGCCAAATCTTGTGAAAATGTGTCTATGTGCTTGCTATGTGTACATGATTTTATAATGAGATATTTTGTAAACTTACCTATGCTAGTTATCAATCCAACAATCAAGCTTCAACAACTGGACAAGACTTGGACAAACAGGCAACAATATCATGCAAAAGAGTGTATTGTTGAAGCGGTAAGACTAATTTCTACAATCAGTATTTCAGATACAGTGTCATAACATATGATAGATGCTTGAACATTACACTGCTATTCAAACCAGCAGTACTAGATCAACAACATCTCTTCCTCTGATTATTGGCTGTCACACTGTCCACATTAGCAGTCACAGAACTGAAAGTTCACAAGCACAACTCTCAGGTTTGGCACAATTTGATGCCCTGGCAAGATCTCTTTCATTGGGGAGTTTCTCTGGATCATCAGACCCACCACCTGCCACAGACTTAGAACTTGGCTCTCCTAGTACCGAGGACTTGGAGGACATTTGTCCATGCCATAGAGCAGCAGTTCAAGAAGAATTAGACCAATGGTTGGCACTCGGGTGATAACCAAGGTGATGAAATCAATAGACAAGAAGACCAATCAACCATTAGCGAGGATGTTAAACCTCTATTAAACAGTTCAGCAACAGATAAGAGGAAAGAAGGTAAGAAAAATAGTGGTGAGAAAGGTCCAAGTCAGTCATCAATGAGTTATAGTGTCAAAACAACTGCTTATGGAGTGCATAGATATCCTAGCAAGCCACTTGTATTGATAGAGAGTTGTGCCATTGGGTCGTATAAGTGCTGCCAAGACTGAGAGTCACCAAGGAAAGATACCACTTGTAAAGAAGTTAAACCTAGTTGGGACACTGGTATTTGCTGATGGCTTTGAGATGACAATTTTGAGTAAGGATAGGGAGTATAATGATGGGGTTGAGAGTTACTGACTAGTCAGTTAAAGGGACTAGAGAGTTGGTGTATTGTATCAGCAAGATTAAAAAGCACTAGAAAACATAGACCTATGCCACCTATCAATCCTAGTCACCTATTTTTTACATTAGCACTAAATGGACATGCCTAATTCTATCATGTTTCTAACACCCTCTAGACAGCCACTGAAGAGCACGATAGAACTGAAAATGTTCTATTCATATAAATAGTAAGAGTAGAAATAGTTTGCTCAGTAGAGACTATATTGAAGCTTTCTGGTATTGAATATCAACAACAAGCACCTGATCCTGTTCCTAAATGTCAGCTCAAGAAGCATACAACACCATAATGACTCACTTAAAGCAAAAGCCCTGCCCAAAGATCACTTTTGGACTGGGCCAAAGGCTGATCAGGTATCCTCTCCTTGGCCACACTGAGAATTGACAGCCAATGTTCCTCAAGAGTGGGCCCTTTAGCAAGAGAGGCATATCCTGCAGTACATACGACCCATTTGCCACCAAATGCTGAAGAAGTTTGCACTCATTTCTTGCTGTTACTTGTCGATGCCTCTGCGACCTTCTTTTTTGGATCCTCGCCATTAGCCCACAAGCCTAGAGCATGCTCCATCTAGATGTGGTAGTCAGATTATTGGAAAATGTGGAGAAAAATAGAGCACACTGCTGCAGTGCATAGTGCAAGTCCTCCAATGGGTGTACCATGATCAATGGCTGTGCCGGCAGCCTGCTTCAGGTGGAAAGAGAAAATCTCAAGGACCAGATTGGACTGGAATGCACTGCGCATGCCCTGGAAATATATATTATAAAATAAAAGAAATGCTGTATAGCCTCGACGTACCAGTGGTGCGTCAGGATTTAAGTATACCCAATGAAATTCTCCTTTCTTCCCACATGTATCCTCAACCCACTTGACAATCTTGTCCTGCAACATCTTGTTGTCAGTGAATAAGTCTGTGAGGATGTTGATAGCTTTTTTTCCAATAGAGCTGTGCCATTCTGTAACAACTTTGCTGGTCTACAGAACATTTAGTGAGACTCAGAACAATTGAATGAAGGACATACCTGTTCCACGATAGCTGGCAATGTGTCACAAGGATTATTGCTACAGGTCCAGTTCTTCTCCATGGAGAATTTATATGTGGAATCCCACCAGTCTTGAAGGTACTCGAGAAGGAGTGCATTTGCAGAAAATAGTTGAGATACACTCGCAGCAAGATTGATTGTGGTTGCCTTAAATTCCTTCCATTTGGCCCAATATTCTTGACTCTTGATGCCAGTAGGAAGCGGAAGACAGGCAACTGGAAGTTTTCTGAAGCTGATACCGCCGCTGTGGCCAACGACGGTCTTCAAGTCAATGTTATTGATTTTTAATTTGACCTGTGCCCATATACAAGCAAAGAACAAAAGAAAGAACAAAGAGGAACTTATCTTGTGCCCTCAGAGCTTGTAGCCTCACCAATAGTTTGCTGTTCTTCACAGCCTGCAACTGCTCAACATTCTCTTCTTCACCCAAAATCCTCATGTTGTCTTCATCAGGCTGCGACACTGTTGGCAGGAATTTACTTGTGGATATATGCTTCCTCCAATCTTTCTGAAGGCCAGAAATATTGGCCTTCTTAGGGTGCTTGGAATCCAAAACACTAGTACAAGCATTGATTAGCATGCCTAATAAGAAAAGGTAGCCACACACAAAATATCTGCACTCTCAACCACTTTGACCATGGTGTAATATGTGCAAAGGCAGGACAATCACATGTATTGTTGATAGTTTGACAAAGAGAACAGTCCACCTGTACAATGTTCTCATCAGCAGTGGTTAATCATTGGAATGCAGACAGTTTGGAATACCTTCTTATTTGCAAGACGGCTTTGTTGTACTTTCATATCTTTGTCATTTTTGCTCTCTAAATCTTGTTGATTGTCTTCTTCCAGAGTGTAGTTGCTGTGGTCTGAGTCATCTTCATCACTCAGCACCATATCTAGGGCCATGCTATTGGAATCAGTATCAACAATAGATTTGGGAGGTATACTGTCCATTCCCTCAGACATGTTCCCATTGAGGAAGGGCTCAGTTGACACGTCTTCATACTGGACACCTTGACAATCTTGATCATTTTCCTCTGTCACCAAGTCCTCCCTAATCACTGTTGTTTCAGTGTGCTGAGGTACGTTCTACCAAGAATGATATTAGTGTTCTCCATTAATGACTTGGGGACTTACTGGTTCCATTGTAGGCCTTCAAGATTTACTGCCAGCTGTGCGCACTTGAGGACTCAACTTCCAGTTTTTGTCATCTATGTAAATGTGAGAGCCACTCCATTCCATTCTCTGAGTCAATGTAGAAAACTTACCTTGATCTTTTCTAGATGCAATTGATCTACGATCAGGATGGGTTGCAGTTTTTGCTGCAGCAACATCTTGAGCTCAAATATGATCCTCAATTGCAGCTGTGCTTGCAATTCTTTTTTGCAGCTTGTCAGCCTCTAGAGAGGCAATGTTTGCCACTTCTTCTTGAGCATGATCATTATTGACCTTGTTTTGTGCCACTGTTCAGCGCTTTTGATGACAGGCCAACACCACTGCACCAGGATTTGTGTTGGCTTTGGCACAAGCAGGATGGGCTGTAGCAAAGATGAAGGGTGTGGGAGAATCAGAAGGCACATTTAAAAGGCTGGAGAAGTCAGAGATGATGGAAATGTACACCATGAAGGTGAAGACAGAGCATCCAAAACACTTCATTGCGGTCTCACTGGTATGTTGCTTATGTTTTAAGATAATGCCATGTTATGCTGAATTACTTAACCAGCCATTTCTTGTGGGTCCTTTGGCAATCCACTTGATGCAGGTAGTGCTCCCCCTCATGATGGTCCAACCCATGATTGGTCTCCCTTCCAAAACCAAGCACAATTTTGTGTCGCCAATTTTCTTTACTGCCATGTCCAAATGTCATCCACAAACATAGATTATCTTTTTGATTTATGGATGCAATTTACCAAAGATTTGAACTCTGCACCATTTTTGTCTCATGCTACCATGTATTCTGCCATGGATGCTATTTCACATGGAAATTCCCTGTGGCAATGCTTTTCTATCACTGATGATGGCCCAACAACTCCTGACAATGCAACATGGAAATGTTTGAGCTACAAAACCTGGTATTGCAATCCAGACACCATCATCACTCATATGCTGGAAAATCCCAATTTTGACGGTCAATTTGACTATGTTCCTTCCATTTGGAGAGACAAGACAGGTCAGCAAACATAGAGTGACTTCATGTCAGGCAACTATGCTTGGAATCACGCAGTGAGCTAAGTCCTGCACTCGTTGCTGTGCATTTAACTCATTTCATGATAGGACCTTATTATGAATGAGAATCCACATAATGAGGGCACTATGTACTGCCCACTCATCCTTGGAAGTGACGAGACCACAGTTTTGGTTGCTACCGGACATGTCAAGTATCACCCTTTATACTTGCCTATTGGCAATGTTCAGAACACTGTTTGACATGCCCATTGCAATGCCGTTATATCAATTGCATTCCTTGTCATTCCCAAAAGTGAGAGCCCCATGTCTTTTTCTTGTGCCGTAGTTGATTTAATGATACAGGTGATTGCCAAGATGACAAGGACATCAGTCTTTGCAAGTCCAAATGTTAGCTGTATCATGCCTCAATTGCCACCATTCTACTTTTATTAAAACCTGGCATGACAACCCCTGTCATCTGCCACTGCCCTGACTAGCATTTTTGACATGTAATCTATGATTTAGTTGCCTTTATTGCTGATCACCCTGAACAGGTCTTCTAAGTGGAATTGTACAAAATTGGTGCCCTAAGTCAGTCTACTCTTCTTCTCACCTACTTCAAACCTGACATTTTCCCTGCAGGGAGGATTCACTTCCTGACAATTTAGATGGACTGGGTGGTTGATGGACACAAGCTCTGACAGAACATCTGATGGCTACATGAAGCCCAAAGGAGCTTTGGGATAATTACAGTGATGAGACTTGCCCTAATACAGGCGTGTATTCATTACAAAAAAACCCCCCCTTCAAATTCCTAATGGTCGACGCCGTCAATCAATAACTCGGTCAATACACCTCCGTTGCCTATCAAGACTCAATAAACTCTATTGGAGTCATTACTGGATTACTAGTCAATCATCAACAATCTCAATACCCTTTTGCTCTAGCCTACAAATGGCTCATCACTATTTCCCTCACTCCACGGCCAATATCCCTTCCTTCACTACCCAAAATCATTACATTGGCATCACACGAAAGTCATTAACACGTTCGTTGGTACCTCACCCCTATCAACTATCGGACCTCCATACCCAAGTCCCGATGATCACCAAAATCAATGCGCAGGCCATAACCCTAAGCATCGTTAGCTGCCGGTAATTATCTCGCTATGATTTTGGACTTTTATCATCATTCTTTGTCATTATTTTGCTTACTCCTCTTTACCTATCTTAGGTTTAATTATTGGTTAAGGGCTCGGTACCCTCGCTAATAGTTGATCAGCTTTTCGACTACTCACTTCATCATTTTGCTTATCGAATTCACCCTGCTTATCATTCTTTTTCTTAGTTACACTGCGTTGTGGCAACCTTTGCCACTCACACGTCAATATTCACCTTTACCAATCTCACAAACCTCCCCCTATCTCTGACTACAAATTACTTACTATACCGTTATAGCTTCGGCTTATCAGACAGTCTCAAACATATTTAAACTGTACTATACCTTTAGTACTGCAGACAATAATATACCACGGGCTCGCACGCACCATTCTCCATTGTCCACCTTTCCGAAACCCTCTC